>JAUZTG010000040.1:0-56101 GCA_030734395.1 Sarocladium kiliense | reverse complement strand
TGCTTATAGATATGTGACTGAACCACGCTTCAATGCTGCAACGGTAAATATCAAACTAATAGCTATGAGACCAGATACTCATCAAAGTCCGTCACCCCTAAACATTCGGGGCCAGATTGAGCTAAGGTAGAATTGGTATATCTTGATTGTGGAATACAAGGCGCCTCCTCAGGACTCTTCAAGTTTCCATAACCGCCTCAATCATTTTAAGATCATGTCACATGCTGACGTTAGATATTATGTGTTTTGTAATTAAGCGAGAGTCCTTGATACAGAAAGCGGCAATTTTGTTAGCTACCTTGCCTTATGTTGTAATTGGGAGTTGATGGTCAAGTGAGCAGGGCTTCTAAGTACAGGGTAAGCCAACGCGTGCTGTGGACCGCATTGGTATTCACCAACACACCAACCCAGGCTTTCCTCAGCGCTCTGGACCAGGAGGTAAATACCTGTCGGCCAATGTCAACCTCCGCAAGTTTCCAGGTCTTCCGTGATAAGTCTCACCTCAAAGCCTACATAGATAGACAGTCTGCCAATAGTGTAAGATAAAACTATCCTGGGAGGTTTCGTCGCGGAAGAAGAAGAGGCCGCGACGCTGATGCTGCTGACCGCCGACAGCATGGGCATCAGCCACTAGTAGTCGAGCCGCTCAATAATCGTGTGTCAAAGTCGTTGCGGAGTGCAATACGGTGGGTTAAATACTAGGTAGTAGCTCACCGGTCTGCATCAGCATGCGGCACTCTAAAGCAGGATCCGACCTCGCCCTGTACAACTTCCACACGAGCCAGTATATATGCCAGTCCTCTCTCCCATGCAAGAATGCCGCCGTGTGATTTATGTCTGTATTCAAGTAGACATGACTGGGCCTTTCGGTCCTGATTGGACAGGGCCAGCAAGTCCGGCGTTGATTGTGGCTGCAGAGTGTATAAGACCTGAGCATATGACATTGAAACTGGTGCTGACTTGATCGAGAAGAGCGCTTGGGATCCTATGATCCCCGAGGACCAAGCAGTCGTCGTCACCAGCAGCTCTACACGTAATGTGCCTACAAATTCGCTGGCGGACAGATGGTTGCATACTGGCTGGCATATACTTCAGCGGTGATCAATGGCATTAAGTAGAGCTTTGATGGACCAGACATGGATATATATTTGGCATATTCCTGGCAGCAACTATATTCGTCGCGGTGAAGCTCAGAGCTGGACGTTGTGACTCGAAGACCTCATCAAGGCAGGCGGAATTTCGCGTGCCGATTGACGTCTTTGTAGAGCAGATAGCGGAATTTACCTGGACCACCAGCATAGCAAGCTTGTGGACAGAAAGCCCGCAGCCACATAAAGTCACCAGCTTCGACTTCGACCCAATCCTGGTTTAGGCGGTAGACTGCCTTGCCCTCGAGGACGTACAGGCCGTGCTCCATGACATGTGTCTCGGCAAATGGGATAACTCCGCCGGGCTGAAAAGTGACAATTGTTACGTGCATATCGTGGCGCATGTCGTTTGGATCAACGAAGCGCGTAGTGGCCCACGCCCCATTCGTGTCCGGCATCGGCGTTGGAGGGATGTCCGTCTCGTTGAGGAAAATTGGATCGGGGGCAGCAAGTCCCTCCACATACTCGTAGGCTTTGCGCACCCAGTGAAATCGAGCATCATCCTTGCCGTTGTTCCGCAAAGTCCAGCCACTCTTCGGAGGCAAGAAAGCATAACCGCCAGGGTGAAGCGTATGGGCCTCGCCTGCTATCGTGACGGTAACCTCGCCCTCCACGATGAACAAGACGCCCTCTGCAGCTTCGTCCAATTCAGCCCGATCGCTCCCACCGCCAGGTTGGACCTCCATGATATACTGCGAGAAGGTTTCAGCGAATCCTGACAACGGTCGAGCAATGACCCAGAGCCGTGTCCGGTCCCAAAAAGGCAGGAAGCTGGTTACGATGTCACTGAAGCAGCCTTTTGGTATGACAGCATAAGACTCAGTGAACATTGCGCGGTCTGTGAGAAGCTGAGTTTGGGGTGGTAGGCCGCCCCGAGGGGCATAGTACGCGCTGATGCTCTTGCGATCACCCATTGTAGAGGCGTTGGTTTCCTTGGACGAACCAGAGGCTTGAGAGAAGAATTGAATGGCGAGGCCCTCAGGTGACTGAAGCGATTGACGAGGCAAGTCTTCGATCTGTTAAGGCTTTACACCAGCGAGCAACCTATTGCACGCTTCTCCGCTCCCAGGCGTAGAATAAGCATTTAAGCGATACGCGCCTGAGCCTCAATAGATGCATACCCACCTTGCTCGCGGAAGAACCCGAAACAAGGTTGAGATTGCCGAAGTCGCAAGGTAATTATCCGAAAATACACGACTTACACTTGGATCGTGGGAAAGCAGGCAGACAGGCAGTCATCTTGCAATGGCGAGTCTGAGAAACCCCATAAGCTTATTGCTTGCCTCCGGCTGCCGCCGCGCGGGCCTGAACCGCCACCCCGTCAGCAAACTGTCACGCTGCTTGCACGGCACCACAATCAATCGCACTGACGGCGTGTTCCGGGGCCTGGCCGATGAGAGATTGCCGACGCCTTGGATCGAAGCATTCAGGAGTCAGAAAGATGGCAAAGCGACTACTGCCGCCAAGGATCACCCCCAAGAGCGAGATTTATCACCTAGGAAGATGCGCGACAGCTATCATCGCGTCGTCCTGCCTCTTGGCCAAGATCCTTGGCTTTCTGATACATACATCAATGCTTCAGGACACATCAGGTATGATGACGCTCTGTGATCTTCAAGATCTGACTGACGTCGCGGCAGACTGGGGACGATTTTCATGGACCTTGACGCGCTGTCTGGCATTATTGTGTACAAACACACCGGACCTGGCGTGACCGTCGTAACAGCCGCCTTGGACCGCATCACGATTGCGCATCCACTCATTGAGATTTGCGATCTTGAGTACAGCGGCCAAGTTACATATGCCTCAGGAAGAAGTAGCGCAGAGATCACTTGCCGTGTCGCACGTGCTCGTCCCGAGGGCGAGCCCAGCAAGCCAGAGGATGTGCTTCTGACATGTACATTCACCATGGTGGCTCTTGATCCTTGTACCAAAAAGCCTGTCAACATTCCGGCTCTCATCTGCGAGACGCCAGAGGAAGAGGCAATCTTCAAGGCCGGCGAGGCCAAGTCGCTGGCAAAGAAGAGGATCGCGCAGAGCTCGCTTCTCGCAACAGAACCTAATGACCCGGAGTCTGCGTTGATCCATAAACTGTGGTTACGCCAGCTGCAGTATCACGACCCTAACAACGACATCAGACAACCAGATGATGTCATCGAGATGGCAAAGACCACGCTCTCAACAGCTTCGATCATGCAACCGCAGTACCGCAATCGACATCAGACCATGATCTTTGGCGGCTTTCACTTGAAGCAGACATTTGAACTAGCTTTCTGCTGTGCAGCCAGTTTTGCTCACGCCCGTCCGACGTTCATCAGTGCCGATCCCTGCACGTTCCGCAACCCCGTTCCCGTTGGTAGTGTTCTATACCTCAAGGCCACGGTTGCGTTTACAGATCCACCACTGTTGGAAGAGGACGGCAGTGAGCCACAACAGCGGGATCCAGAGAATCCTGTCACGCGTGTGCATGTGCGAGTAGACAGCAAGGTGCGAGACGTTGAGCATGGCTTTGCCAAGCCAACCGGCCAGTTCAACTACACCTTTTCAGTACCCAAGAGCGTTCGCGTCATTCCACACACTTACCATGAGTATATGATGTATATTGATGCCCGTCGAAGAGTACATCTAGGCGATTTGCAAAATCGCCAGGATGGGATGGAGACAGCTGGAGGGAAAGCACAGATTGCGGAGGAGAATAGTGTTACAGAATAGGTTTATAGCGCTACAGGTAGCACACTCAGAACGCTCGAAGCTGTATTTAATGATTATTTACTACGTTGAAGACTATAAACTGTAGAACATGGCTTTTGACTTAGGGAAAGCCGTCTCTCGTGAAGTTTAATCCTGGCCGATATACCAGGCGGCTTAATCTCTATTTCTAGTAACGTTAACACTTCCTCGTGATTCTGCTGCATATGATGATAAATAATATAGGGGTTTGTTGTGTAGGATTTTTATTTCGTTATACTACCTCTCTTGCCTCTATAATTAGCGCTTTTTAATAAGTATTATATATCTTTAAATAAAAGTCTTAAATTTAAATAAAGGTTAATAAAGTTAAAATTAATTGTTTAAGAAATAAAATATATAATAAATATTTTAATAATAATATAAAAGTATTTTAAAAATAAATTATTAAGTATAATATTTAATATAATATAATTATTATAAAAGAAATTTCCTCTTAGTTATAATAGCTTAATAAGGATTTATAATTGTTATATCTTTAACTTCTTTCTCTTAACGTCTTATAATATTGATATTTTATAATTTATTATATTATTTGATTTTATTTGATTTTATTTCTAATTAAAATTAAGTAACTATATTTCTTGATATATATAATTCTTTATATCTTTTAGTATTATTATTATAAAAATGAATAAATATAATATAATTAAATTAATAAAATAAATTAATAAAACTAAGTACTGAGATCTTATATAAGAACCAGGATACTTGTTCTAAGGAGCCTAACCTTGCACTCCTGGGCTACCTCACGTTGATAAACCCGGTTTATATCCTACATTGTAACTCTGCACTGTAACACACCAAGTAGTTCTGGGGGCTGCTTGCGCTATGCATACCAGTAGCCACTTACGTCATATACTACTATTATTATCGTGCTATCAGCTCTGCGATTATAAGATTGAAGCATTGATAGTGGAACACTATAGCCAGTTATGGGACTCTGTGATTTGTATATTCTGCCACTACCCACACCGGAATTTGATAAATATGTGATATGTAGCAAAGTCTCAACTCGCGTCAACTACCAAGACGATTATTCGATTCAGAACAGTGCGTGGCTCTGACGGAGTGAATCCTCCAGCCAGGAGTCAGAACGAAACTGTAATGCATGGGATGAATCCAATACTATTTACACAAGGTTCAAATGCGTAGCAAGCAAAGTAGATGATGTGTCTGTAGAAGTGATAGTCCCCCCCAACCTGCAGGCAGGTGGGGGAGCGGTAATAGCTACCTGTAACATGTGACAGATCCTACTGACTCGAAAGGAATATGAAGCAAGACATACAACTACATGGCAAGCTGAGCCAAAGAGCTGGAAATGACCTATAGAGCCTTCATAATTTCAAATATATGATACCTCATTATTTGCTTCTCTAACCCTAGGACCTGACAGGAGGTACCATGGTTAAAGCCATGCTTATCTCTGTCATCCACGATGAAACGCAGAAAATGTCCCACCACTATGCGATCCAACATTACTAGTGGATCCCCCGATGGTTGAAGATGAGCTGTCATATTGACTACAGTGAACTTTCTCTGTCTCATTACATAAGAGTGATGTTGGATGAGAAGATTAGTTGCCTCGGCATAAACTAAACCAGGAATCGTGAACCAACCTTGGAATTTCGTGAGTCGATCCTTGCGGAAGCTATTTTAGATAAATACATGGTGTTGCAGATGCTGGGTATTATAGTATCCTTTCAGTTCATTACTCTTAGAACACCTCCTCTTCAAAATCATTACTTGACCCCTTATAAGGTACGTCACTACTGCAAGCTGTATTTCCGAAAAAGAATTGACGCAAGCGTCTCTCAGCATTGAAGATGGCCCCCCCGGTCCGTGAAGTTACGAGTGATTTCCTATACTACAAGGGCTCAGCAACGGATGCCTTTGGGAAATTGGCAGCAAGTTTGACTAATCTCGAACTTTTGAACTCGGCACATGCCCTTTACTGCGGACCATGCTGCGCAAAGGATGTATTGTGCAAGTTTTTGCATTATAACCGCTTATACGAGCCAGTAGCGAACAGGGAAGCCGCTTTCTCGGTATACAACAGCAAAACACGCGGTCTTTTCACGTTCATGGGCAAGGCTGGGGAGTATAGCGCTGTCTCCCAGCGGCACGAAATCAATCTCTGGCCGCTTCTCGAGTCAGTTCTGGGCTTGGTTGACCAAGGTCGGAAAGTTAATGAAGTTTTACCCTTCGACTACACAGATTGGGCTCAGAAGAAAGATGCCAGCATCGATACTATACTTCTTGCAAGCTGTCGAGAAAGTCTGCAGTGGCTTGCGTGTTGGCTTGGCAAACGGTATGATGCCAGCCAACTTGCCCTGCAATACACGGCTCTCGCGACAATGTCGGACGATGTTTGCATACCGCCTTTGGATCTGGTCCATGGCAAATTCCGCATGTTCCAGATGTCAGCTTATGATATGATACAGCAAATGCAGACCAATGGATGGGGTAGGGACGCCACGCATGTGCTACTATCACTGGTACTGCAATATATTTTGCAATACGCCGAGAAAGTGGAGATTCACCAAAAGGAGGATCCTCGCTCTCGTCTTCACGGTGTTCTGAGCCAGAGCTCAACGGTCTGGGATAGTACGGTGTATCGCGCGCGCACAGCCGATACCCTAGGCGTTCTTATCTGCCTTGCGCGGATTGAGGACACTGGGACTTTACCTGACTCTTGGTTCTTTGAGGCGGGTATCTGTAATTGTATCGCTATGGACTTGGGAAAAATGACGACTCGCGTTTACAAGCACGACATGACTAGGCCGACAAAGACGATCGTTACGAACGATCGAAGCGAAAAGCAGGAAGAGTCTGAAATGTCACGCCGAGCAAAGTACCATTCGCTGTACTTGGATCTCATGGATCGCCTGCTTGACAGTGGTGCACCGGATATTGTTCCTCGATTCGGCTCTGCTGGGTTTTTATTTGCCTATATGGTTGATCGATATCGAGAGCGCCAGGCGGGGAGACGGATACCTATTTCGCCCCTTGTCGAAAAGCAAGTGGCACAACTTTGGGGGGGGAAGGCATCGGATCCCTGGACCGAGGGGCTGTTCCGACTTCGAGCCCTGGCCTCTGCGTCCTTGAGCGTCGATTGCGACGACGAGGATAGAATACAGTACGCCGTGTCTTTGCCTCCGGAGGTTATACGTGCCTGCCGAGATCGGCAGCAGGAGAGAGTCAATCTATTCAAGGAGGTGACCACTTCCAACGCTTCATGCAGCACAGCATCTACTATTTCGACCCAGGTTCAGGATATCGCAGCCTGCTCAGGTCTCACGAAGCGCATTCATGCTTTAGCTCCTGACGCTACAGGCCCATCTCATCTACAGAGTCTTCTGCACTCCTTAGAAGGTCTCAGATACTCTCCGGCGAGCTCCACAGCTAGCAACGAAGACATTTGGGCACTATGTCTAGGTTGTCAGACAGGCTGCAGTCAGAACTGTGAATGGCTGGCATTTTCTGAATATCTAGCGAAAGAAGTCAGATAATCTACCGAACGACTATTGTTTTGGATAACCTTGGCAAGAGGGGGACTAAGGCTTTTACTATTATGCCTGTCTCGAGTCTTTTAAGGCGAAGATATCCTATCCGTACTAATAGACTCGTTGCTACTAAGAATGAATAATAAACTTATAATAGATATAACGAATCCTACCACCTATTCTCAGCGACTTATAAGTATAGGTCGTAGAAAACATTATATAATAAAATTCTTAGCAAGCTTACCGCTTATGCGCAGGACTTGTTTCGATGAAACGAGAGTATAAGGTGCGCAGCTTGAGTATAGGCAGGCTATTATAAGATTTTATATTTATAATTATTATAAGTAAAGAAGAGATTATAATTAAATAAAATAAGAGAATCTCTTATATAATAAATTATTTAAGTAATTAATAGGTTATTTTAATAAGATTATTATAAAAAGTAATATTAAAAATAAAGTGGCAGCTGCGCGGAGGCGTGGCGCCGCACGAACGATTCAAAGGGACGATGCAACGGATTGAACAGCCCGCAGGCAGCTGCGCAGCTGCGAGGCGCCGCACGAGTGATTCAAAAGGGCGATGCAACGCATCAAGCGGACCGCAGGCGGCTGCGCGGCTACGGCTGACGGCTACGCAGCGGCTACAGGTCGCGCGATTGAATCAGAGAAGACGACGAGACGTATCATACGGGCCGCCAGCGGCCGCGCAGCTGCAGCAGGTTACACGATTAAATCAGAGGGATGGCAAAACGTATCATACGGGCTGCCAGCAGCTGCGCAGCTGTAGCAGGTCGCAGGAGCAGCTCGAAGGAGCTGCCGAACAGACCGTTGACAGTTGCACGGCTATTACAGCTATTACAGGCTGCACAAGTAGAGAAAGGCCGCACAGGAGCCGCAAGTACAGTCTTATAGCGGCAGGGGAGCTGCGGAGGAGCACCAGCGGACTGGCCTTGGCCGGATAAGCGCGGGCTCGCCGCTCACACGCTCCGGGCGCCGGCAGGCCAAACCACGGCGGCGCGGCGCAGCTTCAGAGGAGCAGCAGAGGCGGCGACGGCCGTCACGACTCGGGCAAACTCCCATCCACCACCTCGGAGGCGCAACGGAGGCGCAGCGCAGACGCTGATATTCTTCTTCCCTATATTCCTTATTCTCCTATCTTTACTCCTCTCCTTTATCCTACGTGTGGGATAAGTCTGGCCATCGCGCCAGTTTTCACAGCACCGAATCCCCAGGGGACGCTGCGATGCCGCAGCGGCCACGCATATACCGCGCACGGGGTTTTCATCCTATTTCATAAGGTTTTCCCCCGAGCTACTACAGATAGAGGCACCGCCCACCCTATAGGGGGTCAGCGGAGTATAATAATAAATAAATAAATATATACTCCGGTGACCCCTTATAGGGTGGGCGGTGCCTCTATCTATAGTAGCTCGGGGGGAAACCTTATAAAATAAGATGAAAACTCTATGCATAGTATATATATAGCTGCTATAACATCATAGCATCCCCTAGGGATTTAATATTATAAAAATTAGCGTAATAACTAGACTTATTTTATATATAAGATAAAGTAGAGGAGTGAAGATAAAAGAATAAGAAATATAAAGAAGAAGAATATTAGCATTTACGCTATGCCTTTATTATAGCTTTAAGGTAATAGATAAGAGTTTGCCCGAGTTATTATAGTTATTACTACCTTTATTACTCTTTTAAAGCTATGTTATATTATTATAGTTTAGCTTGCTAATACTTAAAGTATATAAATAATAAGCCTATACTTATCTAGCTAAAGCCAGTTTATTAATACTCCTTTATAGCTTCCCCGTTATTATAAGACTGCTCTTATAGCTCCTACATAACCTTTCTCTACTTATATAGCTTATAATAATTATAATAGCTATATAATTATTAATAGTTTATTTAGCAGCTTCTTTAAGTTACTCTTATAACTTATTATAGCTATATAACTGCTAATAGCCTATATAATATATTTTGCTATCCCTTTAATTTAATTATATAACTTATTATAGCTATATAGCCACTAATAGCCTATATAATACATCTTATTATCTTCTTTAATTTAATTATATAACTTATAGCCACTATATAGCTATTAATTATAACTGCGTAGCTACTTATAATTTATTTAATATATTATATTACCTTTTTAAATTATTTATATAGTGCCTTATAGCTGCGTAGCTACCTATAAGCTATTTAATCTATTATATCATTCTTTTGAATTATTTATATAGCGCTACGCCTCTGCGTAGCTGCTACTATTTAGCTGATGTGTTTTATTAGCTTATTAAATTATCCCTTTAATTCTTCTAATGTAACTGATCTCCCTAGCCGCGAAGATCACTCCTGCTTTTAGATGCCTTATAAAAGAAGGCCCTCCCCCGGGCCTTAATGCCTCTTTTCCCTCCTCACACACACACACACCAGGAGGTGAGTTGGCTCCTCGTAGCCTCGCCTCTGGGAAGCCGCAGCGCTAACAGTGCGCGGCCGCAGCAACAGCAACAAATAAAATTAATTTATTTAATAAATAAAATCTTATAACGTACTTGTACACCGAGTGGGCCATGTCACCGAGTAGGCCACCCCATCGCGATAATTTATTATTCTATCTTTAATGCCCCCTTTCTCCTCTAGATATTATAGAAATGCCTTATAAAGACGCTAGTATTAACTTAGTTATTCAAGTTATTTAAAATAATAAGTCTTTAAGTATTCGAAGTGTTGTAAAGATTTATAATATTAGCAATATAACCCTTACTTACTAGCTTAGTAGCATAACTCCTTGATGTGATAGCTTACCTAATTCTATAAAATTAATAGTATTAGAAGAGAAGGTAATTATTAAGAGGATATTTAACTTTTATAAACAAAGAGACGGCAAGTTTGCCGCCAGATTCGGCGGGTTCGGCTCCAGAATTCGTGGGAAACTCGCCATGAGCCCATCGCTGCTTTAAGAGCCATAAGGTGCACGTCGCCCCACTTGGCCCCATGTGATGTACCCCCATGTACTACTACTCGACGACGGACAAGTTCCTCGACTCCGCCAACCCAAACCAACATCAAAGTTTGCTCTACCATCATGCAGTTGCCCTGTTTCCAGCATTTCACCTTTATCAAGAATTTATGAAAGCTCTTCTATAGACGATAGAACCAAGACGACAAGAACGGCGATCCCGATCGAGCGACTCGCGCTCGCATCCACGCCGCTGCTCCTCCGATCCAGTGTCAAGGCGCCCATCGTCCACTCCCTCCTTCGGTATGACTCTCCAAAATCTGGCTCGCAACCTCGCCGGAGACGGTTAAAACTCCCCCGCGCCCGGCCTGCAACTTGCGCTCTTATCGTACCGCATGACGCTGCCTCTTCTTGCCTTCGCCGCTCTCCCTGCATATACTAAGTTCATGCTTGATGCTATTCATGTCCTGAAGCTTCAGCTTCTGCAGTGGCTCCCGCTTCTGCTCGTGTCATTTGGGAAGATTCAGGCTACGTCGACTTCACCTCCATTCAGGCCGTCGCTGTGCAGTACGTCTTTCTCATGCCAAACCGCAAGCGCCTTGGGCCAACATCGCAGAGCACTCCCCAAGATCGCGGCTGCTGCTTCGTCGGAGGCCGCGGAGCACTATTCTGAGATCCTCAACCCACTCTCACCTTGCAAATGCTGCAGATTGTGATGACGGCCGTGTCCGAGGCGGACCATTGTGCCTCGTGATCGTCTCAGGGATCGCAGCTCCTCGAGTTGCCTAGGCTCACTCCATGTGATCGCTTTGGGTCACGGATCACCATCAGCTACCACATAGAACTCACACTAGCATTCCACCGGCGTTGCGTGGATGGTCCACACAGCCATGCGCCATGCATGATTATGTACCCCTCAGACGACGAAGCGGAATGAGGCAAGGAGGTGGCACAGCGAGGCATTCTCACCTTGATAATGGATTGTCCGCCTCCTGTCGTACTTGATTTGACGAGGCATCCATCTCCGAAGTACCAGAAGCCCTAGACGGTGGAGAGGAGCCGCAGAGAGTTCCCTATGACGGCTAAGTCGCCGAGGCTATCACCTTGCCGCTTGTACGCAAGGACAGGTCCGTATGTGATAGGACTGTCGTTTGGTCTGCGGGCTGTCTGCTCGCGTCAACCGTAACCCCCAGGAACAACATTGCATCGCCATGGCGTGATAGCTGTTGCGGCAGTTGTTTGATTGGCAGGTTGGGTGGATGGGGATGTGAGTTGTTGCTCCGTGCTGCTTGGGATATGCCTTGTGCCAGGGGCCAGCGGAGCGGGTGTTGCAGCTTGGTGTTTGATAGAGTGGAGGCAATTCGAGGGCGGACGCCAACACCTCAAGCTCTCTGTGCAGCACGTTGCGTATTTAGTCTCCTGCTTCCTCCTTTCTCGACAGGATCATCGCGCCAATTCTCTATCCCACAGGCATCCACAGTATCCCCTCGAGATCACGCCAATATCTCTCGACAACATGTCTTTCTTGACTGCCCCCGCTCTTCAAGGCGCGAAAGCCACCAGTCAGCACCAGCAGCGGTATTTCAAGGAGCCGTGGACTCAGATCGGCCAAATGCAAGGCGACCCAATCTCGATTCCATCCAATGCCGATTCCATCGTCTCTGCTGTCAAAAGAAGGCATACTGACCAAGACGATGGAGAAGATTCCGACTCAACGCTCCCATCCATCAGCTCAATAATCGCATCGCTGGCGAAGGTGCGGCCAGGCAAATCAAGCTAAAAAGCAACCCAGTCGGAAGGTGGCGCTGGCCTGGATGCCGCCGCACCAGGACACGTGGAAGCCCCCTCAGCTTGGCCAGATAAGACACAACTACCTCCGCTTGTTAATACGAAGGGTGAATCTTGCGAAATTGATTTCCCAGTCACGGGCGACATCCCCTCTTCTCCATGTGTCAATTTGGGAACACCTACCACCAAAAGTCAGCCAACCTCAGTCATGATTGATGATGGCTTCGACTATGCTTCAGACTACTCCCCTACTTGTGTACAACCTCCACGGATTAACAGCCGCGCTGGGGATGTCCAAGCGTTAGTCCGGGAAAGCGAAATCCCTGCCGGAAATTTATGTGATGATGGTGTTCCTGGGGCCTGCATCACATCTATCGCACCGCTCTCGCCTCGACCGTACGAAGGTGGAGGCTTGGATGATGCCACCTGCGCTTCTACCCTTCTCACGTCCGCAATTATGAAGGCTAGTCCCAGAGCCGAAGCCGAAGTATCGTCTATGGTAGCGTCTCCTCCGCGTTTCGGCCGCCTTTTTTTGCTGACGCATGAAAAGATGCAGTCTAAGGACAATGACATAGACAACCAGGGCTCAGGTAGCGAGGGCGGGCTCGGCGAGCTGCGATCTCGGCGCGGGGGGATCTTTCGTCTGCTCCCATCTGGTGAGGACTCCGGCTCGGATGATGATGATGCCCACCAAAGTCGCAAGCGCCGCAAGGTCTCGAAGTCGTCCTCTTATTCAGCCCGCCATAACTGCGCCACGTCGCGAAGCCATCGGGGCTCTCGTCAAAGATGATCGGCAGCAGAGTTGTGGAGTGGGCGTCGGGCATCCTGATGCAATATTCGCTCCTCAATCATCTGAGGCAGACCAAGCCAGCGCCGACGCTAATATGCTTCTTGATGCATTCGAGCACTGGCCTCTCAGAATAGGACTATAATTTAATGTTTATATATAAGTCTAAGTGGATTACAGTTACCATATATCATCAATACAAGCACCATTTTTGCAGCGCTTCTAGTAACTTTCACATCCGATCGCCTCAACATTTGTATAGTGATAGAAGATAGAGTAGCATTCTGTTGCTGCACTATGGCTATCAGAGCCAGCCATTTAGTTCTTGTAGCGAGACGATTCACCAATAGATCTGCACACGCCTATCGGCACTTGCTTGGTGACCGTGCTGGGACCCGGCCTACCCAGGCCACGACAAAGTGAAGATTCAGTCGAAAGAATGATGATCCTCGAAAACGTCCCACTTACGACGGAAGAGACCCTGAAAATACGGGTCTTTGAGCAACCTGCAATCCTCCTTGTGGCCTTTCTCGTTCCAACCGACTATCTGGCAATCCTGTTTCGCTTCTAGTCTATGCTTCTACGAGTGACGGCTTGAGGATGTGCTGATCTTGCCACAATACCAGAACAGGGAGCACCGTGTGCACTTTTTCAGCGTACCGGGTCTTTTACCACAAGTATGGCATGTGATCCCCTCCTCGCCTGTATCGGCATGCTTCTTGACGCGATCGCTGAGCTTGAGCAGCTCCTCAGCGCGACTGGAAAGATCTAACTATAGTGTTAGCAGCAGTGCTGTGAGAAGTGGTAGCTGCAGGTTAGGGCATTGCTCTGATACACCGACCCACGAACTGCGCATTCCCCCTGACAGGGGTATGCACACATATTTATTAGAACAGAGTTTTCATTTGTTACTTAGAAAATACAAGGTCACTTTCTTTCCTACAAACCAATGCTCGGTGCACATAGCTTTTCTCACAAGTGCAGGCTTGGTTGAAGTTGGCTTCACTGTCAAGAACTTGGGTTGTCCGTCCCGAATCCCAACTGACATCTCTAAGAACCCATGTTGCTCCGCATATAGAACGGCGACTGCTAGTGCCGTCTTGTCAAGGGTAAGCGCTGAAGTGCCTGCTAATGAAATGTTGCAGCCGACAGTAGTGACTCGTTGAAACCCTTGCACTAGACTATTCAAACTCGATTCCCCTTGAGAAACGCGTCGTTAGCGTACCCCAGCAAATATAACGCCATTGGCAAGCCTCCAGCTGAGAGTTCTTTGCATGTGCGCTGATGTCTGTCTTTGTTAAACCCGACAAGGAGCGGCCAAGGAGGTGTTTCCTCTGCGTGGTCAAGGCATTCTGCCTTACACCAGGAGATACTCAAGCACAAAATCTCATTCACGAGTTCCACGCTTCTGGCGATCTCAGTAAGCCCTTCCGCCGCAATGCATATCCAGAGCCATTCTCTACGAGTACATGGGACCGTTTCTTAGGCCGTACCTGCCATTATTTGTTTCAAACATGCTATATCGAGCGGAGTAGACTACCATATAGAGAGTCGTCTTTAAGGCGTCTTTTGGCTAAATTGCGTATCCTCATCCACATGCTTCACTCATTCTCATAGCTGGCACGGTAGCCTATCGTAGTTAGGGTCATTTTCGTACTCTTTTAGTGCATATCCATCCGTCGATCTAGCATACCATACGCTCTACCATTCCACACGACTTGATAAAACAATGCGATAGTATTGTAACTAAAGAGCTAAGAATACATGTGGGAATCCTATGCAATCTGGGATACATAGAAACCGCTCTCCAGACGTTGCAGTATGCGCAGGCTGTCAGGAACTTAACTAACCACGCCCAGAATCTGCAAAAGAATAAGAATGATGAGGCCCGAAGCTAGGCAATAGGTGGACACCATGGTGGAGGCCACTGGACGAATTATTGAGTTTGATCATGAGGTTCGGGGCCCGTTAGACGAAGTTTCTTCGCGGGGTTGCTTGGAGTCCTAGAGCCAGGCCGCTTTGAAGACGGCATAATAGCGCCTCTTCTATGGAGCAGTTTGACAATCTCTTCATGGCCTCTTAATGAGGCGGCCTGGAGAGCGTTGCCATATCCGCCACCCTGCGCGTTGACGTCTGCTCCCTTGTCCAAGAGCAGTTTGACAATCTCTTGGTGGCCTTGATATGAGGCTGCGCGGAGAGCGTTGGCGTATTCGCCGCCCTGCGCGTTGACGTCTGCTCCCTTGTCCAAGAGCAGTTTGACAATCTCTTGATGGCCTTGATATGAGGCTACCTGGAGAGCGTTGCCGTAGTCGCCACTCTGCGCGTTGACGTCTGCTCCCTTGTCCAAGAGCAGTTTGACAATCTCTTGATGGCCTTGATATGAGGCTACCTGGAGAGCGTTGCCGTAGTCGCCACTCTGCGCGTTGACGTCTGCTCCCTTGTCCAAGAGCAGTTTGACAATCTCTTGATGGCCTCCATGTGAGGCTGGCACGAGAGCGTTGGCGTATTCGCCACTCTGCGCGTTGACGTCTGCTCCCTTGTCCAAGAGCAGTTTGACAATCTCTTGATGGCCTTCATGTGAGGCTGCCTCGAGAGCGTTGCCGTAGTCGCCACTCTGCGCGTTGACGTCTGCTCCCTTGTCCAAGAGCAGTTTGACAATCTCTTGATGGCCTTGATATGAGGCTGCCGCGAGAGCGTTGCCGTAGTCGCCACCCTGCGCGTTGACGTCTGCTCCCTTGTCCAAGAGCAGTTTGACAATCTCTTGATGGCCTCGAGCTGAGGCTGCCGCGAGAGCGTTAGCGTACCAGCCGCCTTGCGCGTTGACATCTGCTCCCTTGTCCAAGAGCAGTTTGACAATCTCTTGATGGCCTCGAGCTGAGGCTGCCGCGAGAGCGTTGACGTACCAGCCGCCCTGCGCGTTGACGTCTGCTCCCTTGTCCAAGAGCAGTTTCACAATCTCTTGATGGCCTCGAGCTGAGGCTGCCTCGAGAGCGTTGCCGTAGCGGCCACCCTGCGCGTTGACATCCGCTCCCTTGCCGATAAGATCTCTCGCAGGCACTACGAGCCCAGCGAAGCAAGCATAGTAGAGCCTGGAACCTCGTGGAGGACCTGGGTCACCGGCCCAACCCGTATCAGCCTGATACAAACGAGCCCATCGTTGGAATGTCACTTCCTCTTCTAGGAACCTGACCGTCGCTCGAACTATATCTTCTGAAGCCTGAGCTAACGCAGCATAGCCTGTCCAGACTTCCGCCGCAAATCTTGCCATCGGAAAGTTCTGCTTGATCTCTTTGTGGCTACCGTTGATGTCCGTAAGATAAGTTAAGCATGTCCTCGTGATGGAAATGCTGGCAGTCGAAATCTTGAACTGATCCTCCTCGAGAAGGTACTCTTTGACGGAAAAGTGGGCAAGATGTAGCTCCTTTGTCGTCATGCCGTGTCTATACGCAAGAATGATGGAGATAAGGCCAGGACAGTGCTGTAGAACTTCTTCCTCACCGAACACTCTCCCCTCAACGTTGAAACATGGTGGATCTTCCTCTATATCTGTCGCGATGATCTCCACTGCCTCCGGCACCGTCAAAGGCTGGTGGGTATGGACGAGAAACTGTAGTAGGCGGACAGCACTGTTCCAGCGCTTTTCCGGGATGCTGCGGAGCATTCGCTCGTACGTCTCTTTCAGATCCTGGGGTAGATGATCGAGATCGTTTCTGATGGCCTTGGGACTTGGGCATTCGGCGAGACTATCTAATTGGCAGGCTGCCCATCTGAACCTACACTGCATGTCAGGAACAAGCCAGGACGCGGACGAACTGGGCCAAGACTTACATCCCGTCGGCCCCTTCCCCAACCTTACTCCGGATCTGCTCCTGGAGATCCGGCGACAAGTGCTTGTTCTGAAAGTCACGTCGTTGCGAAAGCTGTGCTGTGACGTACGAACGGATATCGGCGTTGATAGCCTGCTTGTCGAGTGCTAAGCAGTTTTCGTTGCCTATCCACGAGTGATTTTCGCGCAGGAACTCGGGCTCAGGCCGACCGGTACAAAGCAGCTGGACGTGGCCTAGCTCTGGCCTGGACACTACGTCCTTGATCCAGTGGAGTAGGTCGTGCCTCGTTATCGACTCGTCCAAGGCGTCCAGAACGATAGAGACCTTCTTCTGGACCGCGAGCATCTTGAATAAAACATCTGAGAGCGCCTTAGTCGTAGGTTGGTCGCGGCCATCCTGGTGTGCTTGGAATGAGGCGTCAAGAAGACCTGCAGAATCAGCGCCGCCTCGGTAAAGTTGGAAAGCAAGCGACCGCAGCATGCCATCCACGGTCTGCTTTGCCGCGTCGCCAAAGTCAAAGAAGAAGCTGAGGGTAAGACGGTCGTTTCCCTTTGTGAGATGATCCAGTACAGTCGCGCTGAGAACCGTCTTTCCGCATCCCGCGAACCCATTCAGCCATAAATGTCGACGCGATCCCGAGCACCACTCCTGGAAGACCGGGTTTCCAAGGAGCCACGCGCCTGTTCCCTCATGTCGGAGCTTCCTCGCGTGGTTGGCGTTTGTAGAGGGATCTGGGGGACGAAGCCAGCGCTTGATCCTATCGGTACGAAGGTCAGACCTGATAGAATCAGTTGCAGCTTTCGTTGCGGCTGCCGCCTGCTGCACGCCATCGATCTGTTGTTGAACTACTCGCAGTCAGGACGTATTCCATGTTTAAATACCACTCGGTCTCTCGTATTTGCTAATGTAGCCCTAGTGAACGAACAAGAACTAACCCGACCAAAGCACTTCCAGTGCCCTCTTGGTCTCTTGGACCTCCGCGCCCGGCACGTACGCCAGGAGCTCCTTGGCATACGCAGCGGCGGTGGCTGAGGCGTAGCCTTGCCATCGGTCGTTCTTGTGGGAATCGGCATAGTCGCAGATTCCTCGGATCACAAGACATGGAAAGTGATTCATCAGGCCAGCCGCTTCCATCTCAAAGCAGATGCAATCCTCGCCGACGTCAGCAACAATACGATCGCGCGCAGCGGCGTCTTTGACAAGCGTGTTGCCGGACGCGATGGTCCCGTAGTGGATTTCGGGGTCAGTGGTGTCTCGAGGATCGCGTTGAACCTCGTTAGACGAGTCACAACCCTGACAGTCCGGCCCGGGGATGTGGTCGTATGAACTTTTAAAGAGGCGGTCGTTGTCAAGACCCTGGTGAGCATAGCCAGGATTTTGTTTGGTTCTCCTGCCCATCTTCGGGTTCTTCTCCAGCATCTCTTGAATGAAGCTGGGAACCTTGGAGTCTTTCCGCCGATGAACTGCCTGGATTTTGGCAAGCGCATTGAGGAGGACCGTCGGAGGCCGCCCGAGGAACCCTTTGCGCTCACGCTTGTCACCCGACTTTGCTTTGACCAAGTCGTACTGGCAGACGCCGCCTGTGGTCCCATCGGGCTGACTCACGACGATGTCACCTAGCCGGATATCGCGGTTCTCGTCCGGTCGAGGGATGCCGCCGCCTATGCCGACAAGAAGGCCAACACGGATGGATGGCAGAGAGGCGAGCAGGCTCGAGGCCGTGGTCGCAGCCGAAGTGGTCCCATAGTCTCCAGCGGCAAGAGAGACAATGACGATGTGATGCTGACCCACGCGACCCCAAGTATAAACGTTCGTGTCAGTCTGGTGTCTAGTGAAACCAGTTGGAGCTGCATGTTCCTCATCGAGTATCGCTTCCGCAGCAGAGAGCTCGATGGGGAGAGCAGCGATCCAGGCGACTGTGTAGGAGTCGGGGTTGTCCAGAGCGTTGTCGGATACCATCGTGTGGAGGGAGGCGCACGAGGCCGCCAGACTGACGGGTGGTATGATAGGGTTGTGCGGTCCGTCTACATCGACGAGGAGGCTGATGTTGAGTCACCCAGGAAGAGGGAGAAGGGGGGACGTGACGACGGCATATTGTTTATCACCGTCAGTCGAAGAGCGCAGCCTGGTCAGTTATCATAGAAGGACAAAGGCAGCAAGCTGGAGGTGAGTGAGTGGTGCGAGTCCTGGGAGTGCCAATAAAGTCGGCCGTGGCACGGGTAGGTTGTGTGTATGGTTGGTGGGCCACTTTGTTCTCATTGCATCCGTATCCGCCAGCCAATGCTGGACATTCTGCATGGCCATCCACTTAACAGGCGACTTGCCGCCGTCCTTTGCGACGATGTCACAGCCCTGTTTCCCCGTCATCCAATGGCGCGGTGGCGTGTGGAGCCATGGCGTTTCGGCATCACCGAAACCTCTGATCCAATCATTCGACCCTGTAACTTCGTGTGGCAAAGGCAGGCGTTCACCTCCCATCATTGCGCTGCCAGCATTGACGGCTGCGGCGGGCCGAGACTTATGGCGCTTTTGAATGCCGCTGTCACAGGTCCAGCCCCTTCTCATCGACAACTGGAAGGCCTGACGAGCAACTGCACGGACATGGGTGCTCCAGCTGCCATTCTAACCTGAAGATTCCTTTGAAGGTGACATTTCTGCGACGGACTCCTCCACTTACTAGCTGGCTTCTTCAGCCAGAGCACGAGCAAGTCCGCAACGCGTCCGCGACACGATCATGACCGACTCTAGTCGCACCGAGTCGCATTGTACCGCAGAGAATCTAGGTACTTGACCTCCGTGGCAACTCATGTCACCGCCAGCATCACAGGGGAGATGGTCCTCTGACAGCCTCATCAGCGACGACACTGGCTCCTGCATTGCATGTGAGATCAGGTCCATGCCACACCCGCTGCGCCATCTGCACTGGCTTGGCTGGGAGACATTCGTGGCGGAGCTGTTGGGCATGTCTAGTGTCTGAATGAGAAGGAACCTGGACACGGAACCTGGGTCGAGTTCAGGTCACGTGACCATGAGGATCGCTCCGCCAAGGAAGTGCTCCAGCAAGGGATCACGACGGATCACTTTGTGATCCAGGGCGATCCAGGGAACACTTCACAGTATATAAGAAGTAGGATACCAAGAAAGTATGATTGTAGAGGAAGGTGCTTGTCTTACTTGGTAAGTATGTATTTTCCGTCCAGCGGCCTTCAGGCCGCACAAAACTCCTGTAGAGGCACAGGATGTGCTGAGCTACTGGTTACGTCTACAGTATTCAAGGTGGATCCCATATTAGTCATCGCTTTCCCGAGATTTAACCATTCGATGATCCAGTTCTGGACATAAACAAAGACCAGATATAGTCACATGGTGAACAGGCAAACAGGCAACGCCCTTGGATGCGTCAGCAGTGAATTAAAGGCCGCTTGTGCTAACTACCAAAGTCCATAAGTGGCTGCCCTTCCCGTCAAGGTACGGACTAAGGTCTTATCTCCAGAAATGGATTACAGAAGCCGTGAAGGAATCCCACGCTAACAGGCCAGAAGCGACTTGTATAAACTCCCGAGCACTGGCCCGAGTCCTAGTCACCCACAGGCAACAATGCAGCGTACACCTACAGACGTTCATCCCTTGCTCTTTGGAAGAGCTACAGTATGTCCGAGTCGGTTCTCGCAAGCGTCGACATCCCCCGAGTTCAACCCTACCGCCCACCTTTTCCTCCGCTACGATGCTGATGTTGCCCAGCGAGTTCGTTAGCGCCGCAAGGTCTCGAAGCCGTCTTCCTGTTCAGTCCGCCATAACTTCGCCAGGTCGCGAAGCCATCGGAGATCTTGCCAAAGCTAATCGGCAGCAGAGCTGTAGAGCGGGCCTCAGACATCCTTCTGCAACGTTCGCTGCTCACAATCTTCTGGAGCAGTAGCTTCTCAGAACAGGACTATAATTCGATGTTCATATATAAGTCTCGGTGTATAATATTTACCCAGAACATCAATAGAGGCAAGGAATTGATGGCACGGTGCGAACATGCTGTTTTAAGAATACATTTTGGATGAGGTGAAAGAGCCGCAGGTTGTGTCATCCTCGTCGTTGCTTGTACCCAATCTTTCCAACTATCTCCACGACCGCATGCTTTGGCGGGAAGCTCCCCCACGATGTTGCTTCTGGGTTCGACATGGTCACGTGATGGCTTCCTCCCCCGCAGCCAGCCCGCAAAGCATTGGCAGCGGGATTTTGTCCTGTGGCAACAGAGTCCGAGGAGAACAAAGCTTCGCCAATGGTGACACACCTCGAGCAGCGCCATATACCAGATGGCATTCGCGTGGCAGACGGCCTGGGGCGGTTCCTCACAACGGCGAACTTTGGTCTTGTTGATGGGACAGAGACCTGCACAGACCCTAGGCTAGGCGCCAACTCCCTCGCTGTTGCAACTGCCCTCCAGCTTGCGCCTGGAACAGTACGTCGCCCTGTGAACCGAAGAACACGGCACTAATCTATTGACACGTTAGAAAATTGGTGCAATACGACTACGGGGTCCTTTCGCGAAGCCACTTACCGTACGGACGCCTACTGACCTGGTTGCAATCAGTGTTTGGGGCGACAGCTTGCCGGAGATACCTACCAGTGAAGGGCGGAAGCTCCAACTGTCGCGCGGAAGTGCTACCCGAGTGACGGAGGACTGCAGTGTTGTAGTTCCGCAAGGAGTCGTTGTTGATTTGCTGATCATCACCGGACTGTAGAGAACTTGGAACAGATTCGGGAAAGGTGCACGAGCCTGGATCTGGAGGGATACTGAGGTGTTCGGGGACAAAACTCAGAGCGAATTCCTCGATATTTGTCGTATGGCCAAATTGTATGGCTGGCAAGTCCGCGTTGTCGAACATCGACTCGGGATCTGGGATCTCGAATAATGTGAAGTCTTCAACGTTGGAACTCTGGTCGAGGCTGGATATCGGAGTTTCGAGAAAGCTGATTTGCTTTGCGGCATCAGGCTCGTGTACTGCGCCGGTTGTGGTTGATGTGCCCGGAGTCCAGGCCAGATCTTGGTCTCCAGCCCTCTCGTCATGTACTGCGCTTTCCTCGACACGGCGTCGTTTTCTTGCTGTGGTCTCTGGTAGTTCATGTTGTGACTCCGTCTCGGCAGGATCTGGCGGCCCTGGTTGATGTTTGTTTATCTCCTTGCTCAACTCAGCCAGCAGTCGCTTGAAGTCTGGATACGATGAAGAGCGAGCTTCCCAAGTAGAGGTCTTCAGGTCATGCAACGCAGCATCTGTCCGTCATAGTTAGAAGGCCACTTGGAGAAAGGCACGGAGAACATACCGAGAAGGAGTAATGTGCTCAACACTGGAGCTCTTGCTCTGCTTTCGAGGTATATCCTAGGCCAAAATTCGTCATACTTGAAGTCCGTGGGAATAGAGAAGTCCTCGAGAACAGCTGGCGACCTGGCGACCTGCGATAACGCAGTAGGTGAAAGGGCAGCAACAACGTATGTCCATTTCTCGAAATTCGCGTCGGAAAAGGAACCGCCTGAGAACCTGAGTTCGAGTCCGTGCAGGAAGGCATAAACAGCTCGTCGATGTCGAGGCCATTGACTTCTCTGGAGAGCAAACGAAGCATCGGTTCTCGTCCTATCAGTGAATGCCATGCTCTAGGTCTTTGTGGGTAAAGGAAGTAGAAAAGTATCCAGGCACCCCAAACGGCATCAAAGGTTCATTGAGAATGTACTGTGTTGCCAGTTCTGACAGCGGGGATACGTAGGGCTTTGTACTTGACTGCCAATGTTGGCATGTGTGGTACCTATAGGTTGTACCCTGCTGCCAGATTTGGCACCACAGTACGCGCAGCATGTACCTCCCTCGCCACCCGTACCACAGGTCCGTGCAAAGGCGCAATTCTAACTCTGTTCGGTAATTCCTGGCACCCCTGTCGACTATTAAGCTCAGCTGCTAGGCCAGTGTGCCTTTAGCAAAGCCCCTTGTTGCAGTATCCTTGTCTCTGAACCGCCTTGGCATTGGTGTTGAGGAGACGCCACGACGTCGGATATACTCTCTGAGCATGTCATGCCATGCGGTAATACCACCGGCTCACTTGGACGTGCTCAGGGTGGGCGGATGGTCACTCGCGTATGCCTGCCGGTAGCCTTGATTGGAGTAACTCAAGCATGTGTTTGCTCTTCTCTCCATTCATTCATGCACGTCAACGTCACACGACATGGCGACGGTGCTGGCTAATGCAATGAGTCTTCTGCAGCCTGATGAGATTCCCACAGCCGAACCATTCAGTGACTCTGCCTTCGAAGATGTACGTTTCCCGGTTCTGACTCAGATGTTTACTGACAATGTCAGGATGATGAGGTATCCACGCAGTCACTCGAGTCGGGAATTCGCAATCATCACTTCGAGAATGGTCGGAGATACCATGCGTATCGTGAAGGCAGTGAGTCGTAGGAGACTGGCCACACCGAAAGTTACTGACAGCATACAGCATATCCATTTCCAAATGACGAGGTCAGTACCGCTCAGGAGCCAGCATGCACGTGCTTACATTCGCTAGGCGGAACAATGGAGATTAGGTAGGGAGCGAAAGCCGCGACTATATTCCGGAGAAGGAACTGAACGTACACTAGATTTGATGGACTATGCCTTCTTGTTGGCTTTCGACGGCAAGTTGGCTCTTCACCAAACCCCAAGCCCCGGGGAACGAGTCCTCGACTTGGGAACAGGCACTGGCATCTGGGCTGAACATTATGGTCAGTTAACAGCAGACCTTCCGTTGCACTCATAACTGATCATTTGGAAAGCGGACGAACACCCAGATGCAGAGGTCATCGGGGTCGACTTAAGCCCTATCCAACCTAAATGGTGCGCTGGCCAGGACTGTCAGCACGCAGAACTGACACGTCTCACAGGGTGCCTCCCAACTGCAGATTCGAGTTGGACGATATCGAGGACGAGTGGACATGGAACTCTTGGTTTGACTACATCTTTTGCCGGCAAATGTCTGGTTCCATTGCGGATTGGCCAGCGCTTGCTTCGAAAGCATACAAGTAGGTCCCAAGCAGCGGTAAGAAATTCCTTTCTGACCGATTGCAGAAATTTAAGACCCGGAGGCTCTTTCGAGATTCAGGACCTTTTATATCCCCTCACCGGCACCTGCTTGCGGGGAAGCTTCGAACGAACGGACTTGCACAAATGGTCGGTCAATATGGTAGAGGCGGCGAAGAGGTCAGGACGACACATAGATATTGCGACACAGCTTGCAAACATACTCAGAAGTGTGGGCTTCATCGTCAAAGAGGAGGTGCGGTACATGCCTATCGGATGCTGGCCACGCGATCCCGAACTCAAGTTGCTGGGTCAGGTTGTGGGCGAGATGTTCACGGGTGGCCTTGAGGGTCTTAGCCTTCGTTTGTTCACTCGCGACTTGGGATGGACCAAGGAAGAGACTCTTGTATTTCTGGCAAAAGTTCGCAAGAGTATCTGGGACCGCAATGTAAGGGCGTACTTCACAGCGTACGTGGCACTTCAGCTTCTTGGGCAACAGACACTAACGAGTGCTAGTTACGCTGTGTGTGGACGCAAGCCACTCCACGGGGCTTGATCGCATTTCTGCCCAAGCTGCCCAAGTCAGGATCAGTTGACATTGCTACAGTCGGGGTGTGGAAGGGGGACGGGGATGAGGAGGGTTGAAGAAGACGGAGGACGGGTCACCATTAGGAAGAATGTAGACACGACCACAGTTTGTGGAGAATTGCTCAATTCAACGAGCAAGGGAATCGCCGGGGTGAGCCAGCATGCACGATACCAGCTAGACGGACGGATAATCTTGATTGCAACTTGATATCGCTCCCATGAGCCTTGTGTTGACCTTTGCGGCAAACACATCTCGCCTCATGAGTGGGGTATTTCCTCTCGTTGGCTGTCTAGCCCTGAAGGTAAGTGTACTTGCACACATGAAATAGTATCAGCCTCTGAGATCCGTCAGTCGTCGCCAGTGCAAGGTACGGCTATCCGACTTCACCGCCAACCTTGCTTCACCGCAGTCTATGGTGTCAGCCAACGGAGGCTCATATTGCATGGTCTCCTGCATAAGCGACTTGACCAATGCAGCTTGCGCCCAAACCACCATCAGGCTGTAGCGAGACTGCCCGATTCATCTTTCACGGGCTCAAAAGGCTGCTGTGCCGCAGCTAGTATGAAAGGGTGTCGGTGAGGCGAACAGCCGCTCTGCTTTGGGTGCCCTACGACGATATATTCTGCGACGGCTCTTGCATAAGCGAGCTTGCTAATGCAGCTTCAGCGCCCAGTATCACCAGGCTGCAGTGAGGCCTGCTCGAAGTACGCTTGACAAGGGTTCGTTTCGGCATCGGTTCGCTGGTTGATGAGGCTCACCGGTCAACCCCCTGCTTCACAATACCAAGGGACGGCGGCTGGAAGTGTGTGAGAGCGCATGCATATCTCGACCTGTCAGGAAGCCAATGAGATGATTGAGTTGTTGCCCGATTGCCAGATGCCCTGTCAACCGTTCACCGACAGACTCGGGGCTCAGCTTGCGTGAGCACTCTTGTGCAGAAGAGACACATGGTGAGTCGTGCAGGCATACCCAACCATGATAGCATGTCGGAACACGCGATACTCGGTATCTCTCCAGCATTTGTGGCTCAATGTGGAAAGCTATAAGTGGGCAGTATGCTCCTCTCGCCCAGAGTGTTGAAGGTGGAGAGTCATCTCATACATTTATACACTTTCCTATGAATCTTTGGCCTTTGTTACTATGGGTATTGATTTTCGCTGCTATGCCCACACCCTCTACCTTAGCCTGGCGCTGGGCCTTCCAGTTCCACCAGACCGAAGTCTCAGATGGTATGATGACCGTCTCCAAGTCATCGAAAGCCACCTAAAGATGGGCAACTCTCATCAAATGATCGAACTTCCTCTCGATGAATCTAGGATCGAACTCCTTCTTAATGAAATTCCTCATAGAGCCGCCCTCGCCTATGGTTACTACACTGGCCGCTGCCCGCAATTCCGCAGGTTGCCGGCCGACCTCCCTCGTCCTGAAAACGACAGCTCTCCACCCCGGTCGCCTGCCGAGAAACAAGCTCTACTTCGTGAAGTCAAGAGGCTCACGCATGGCACACGGAAATGCAAACACCGCCTGCCCGATAATATGCCGCCAGGTTTCATGACCTGGGAGTACATCGATGCCTGGAGGAAGGCTCTCCAACATTCCCGGCCTCCTTCGACACTAGTGATCCCAGAAGGATGGCCAACGCCCCCTTTGTGTTCGGTTCCCAACCAGTCCGCCTGGGACCACGACCACTCATCGAGTGATACTGCTATGGACCGTTCAAGTGAAGATTCAGAGGGGGTGGAGAGTAGGGAATTGGATGAATCCTTGAACGACACCGAGTCTGAGGATCCGGATTCGGATCCGGACGGACCCCCTCCCTATGAACAAGCTTGTGATAGTCGACAGGGTATGTTGCATATTTGACAGGTGTTTATCCTTCTGGTGGCTAATTTCGATGGAATAGAGCTTCTTCGAACGTGGAATGGGCAATCAGATGTATTGTGAAACCGTGAACACTTTAGAATTACCGGCAATGATGGAAGCATTCCTGCAATTGATCTGTTTAGCCTACTCAGAGGTCCTGGTCTATTGGTTCCCCTGTGAACCATCCCTGTCTCGCAATATTCATTGAGAAACCATTAGCCAAGGTCATCTGAGCGCCTGGATTGGAAAGGTCTGAGAAGGGGCTCTGAGGTGTGTGCAGATAGGCCCAGCGAATTCCCTGCATTAGGTGTTGATTCGCCATCTGCTCTAGCGGCGAGACTGCATGCTGCTGGTGATGTTCCTGCAACTGCAAATGGTGTGGCCACTGCGTCTGTTGTGAACAGCCGTCGTTCATCAGGTTAGCTGGCAGAGCAGCGCGATATTCAGCTGTCTTATGCGTGTAGGGAAGAGGTGCTTCGGCCACCGCCAGGTGAGGATCATAGGCCGTAAAACATGCGGAATCATTGGCTTGCACCACCCTCACACCACTCTCAGGCTGTTGGTACCGTGCGGTAATGAGGTTGTGATGGTATGGGAGGCGATCTGCAATGTCTCCAGTATTGAATTCCTCAAACCTCGAACGGAAATTTTGCTCCAGAAGAAGCTTATCTCTGGGCATGAAAGCTTGGAAAAAGCTGTCTTCAGCAGGGCGCCGGAGTTGGTTCTTGAGAACATCGTCAACCGAGTAGTAGCCGACAAGATGGTGAGTCGCACCATTGACATTGACGGATATAGTTTTCTTGATCAAGCCTCCGGCCTTGAAGTTGTAAGAATCCACCAAAGAACCAACCAAGACCTTGCTTAGGGCCTCTTTGTCCTTGGAAGGTACGGGCATGCCAACGCGCGGTAATTTTGCAACGGTGCAAATCGGCCCGTTGACTCCCCCTGATGGACATCTGCTTTTGTTAATGGCGCGCCTCTTGCCTTGCGGAAAGGGCTCGTCAATCTCGCGATAGATGAGAAAATTGCCGCGAGCCCGGCTCGGACTCCAATCAATTCCGTCTGTCCATCGTTTCATGCCGGAAGCCCTTTCCTCGAAGATGAATACGTTGCCGGTCTTAATGAGTTCCCAGCGCTCATGATCATGAGGACGACGTGGCACATGGTTCAAATGGCCAGCGAGGCAGGCCTCAAACAGCAGAAGTGCATCGAATGTGCTATTGATGTATCCCTGGTATGTCGGCACAGGGGGGGTTATGGGATCTGAAAGCATGGCAGTAGACCCAAGTCCAGCTATGTCAACCCAATCGAACCGAGAATGCTTGGGCTCTGCCGCAGCAGGAGGCGTTTGGAATTGGGCTCTGAGAGGACTGAGATGGCCTAGAGAACGGCGAGGTCAAGAGATGAAGGCAGCATCAACCAGATGAATTCGGGGTGTTAGAAGAAGATCCTCCGAGGGTTTCTGGCAACGGGTGAAGTATATATACCCTCATGATATTCCAAGAAGGGAGAATATGCAGCGCCTTCACACCTCGGCCCTCGTGGGCTGATTTCGGAGTCCGCTGACACTCTCGAGAGGCTGATGACCGTGGCTGTTCATTCACACTTTTCAGATCCGGCCCTGTGACCGGATCTCCTTCAATCCCTGCATGATGAGTATGAAATTACTCCCACACCTGAATTGTGATCCACCCATCACACCAAGTTGATTTATCGGGCTCGTGGGCCACCCCGGGGGGCATGGATCCGTGTCCGCGCTTGTGGACCCTACCATACTCGTACCAGCCCCGGACTGAATACAGAAGCTAATCCTGGTGCGTCCTCATGTTGATCACAGTACACAGTGGAATAACTAGCTTGAACAGGGGGGACATAAAGAAGACGGCATCGAGCAGATCGGGTGATGGGACGGTCCTCGGCGGTGCGAACACAGACTCGCCAGTATAAAGGACAGCAGAAGGGCCATTTGCCCTTTTGATAGACGAAGTTATTCTCAACTATCTCTTTTCCTCTATCTCACAAGAAGCCATTGCCACAATGGATACGTCTGGCGTCCATGAACAACGGGGTAGGGGAATCATTTCCATCGAGGTCGTCGAGGTCAGTCCGCGGTATCATTAGCCAGGTAGTCACTGACACAATCTGAGCAGGTCACCGGCGGGAAAGCAACAGTCTATGTTGAAAAAGTCTCCTTTCCGCTTGCGATCCGAGACAATGATGCCCTGTGCGAGGACGGCACCTTGAGCGAGGACGACAACTTGAGCGAGGACGACACCTTGAGCGAGGACGACACCCTGAGCGGGGACGACACTTTGAGCGAGGAAGACGTCTTGAGCGAGGACGACACCTTAAGCGAGGATGATGACTCGGTCTCTATGTCGGCTCGGGCGCACATATACTGACCGCACAATAACATGCAGACTGCTAGAGCTCATGGCGAAAAGTTCGATTTGAATATGCTACATGACCTGCTCGAACATCGAAGAAATAGCCACTGACAAAGTTGGAGGAGGCGGCCAAAGAGGCAATTTTAGAAACCGACGATACAGTTCTTCTTCCAGTCAAAATATTCCAGCACGATATGCCTCTCAGGTTTCTACTTGAATAGAAGGTCATACACTGAGCCAAAAAGCCATGTTTCAAGTTCCCTCAGAGCATCGTGATCGTTGCTCAGCCTTGCATGTGACACTGACTGATCATGCCACTCCATCGTTCGCTTATAGGAGACGAGAGATTCCCCGACACGACACATACTGCCAAAATCAATAATGACTGGCTGTCCTCGGCTGTCGAGCATAATATTTGAGGGTGTGATATCGTTGTGAACGTAGCCTATCGAATGCAGATGGTCGACTGCTGCGCGCAAAGGCAAGAGCCAGTCCTTCATGCGGGGCGAAACTTCCGGACGACCGCTGGATATAAGATCCGACTTTGACAAGCGCTTGGGGTTGACGGTCTGAAAAGAAAGACCGCTCATACTTCTTGAATAGCAGACCAGAGGCTTTGCCTTAGTTAGTAGCGACACATCCATAGTAGGTCGCCAGGCTTGGATGCGGATGATGCCTCACAACCTCGCACATAGCGATTTCATGGGCTATGCCAGCTTCCAGAGCCGGGCTGACGAAGCTGATGACGCTGGATTCCAGTACGGATGCGGTAGAGCTTGTATCTTCGCACTGCACTGAGGAACACCAAAGGAGTCACGAGAGATTCCAGAACTAAGCCAGATCTCCCTCGAAACATTCATCACGAGCCTATGGAGTCCTAGTACATCTACAGACGGAGTGAAGGTGATACTCAGGTGCCATCTCAGGCGAAATCCTTTCGAAGATCTGCGAGGCACCTTTCGCATCATCCCTGATGCTTCCTTCCCTGATGCTTCCTTCGACTTGACACCCCCATCTTGGATGACTGGTTTGGCACCATAAGGCGGCATCTCTGTGTTCATGCAGCAAGGAGGCGAAGCATGTTGGCTTAGTTGCTTCAGCTGGTTGCCTCTTGCCAGGAGGATGATCTCTGCCTACCATAGCCGAGGTTTCCCAACCACCTACGTACTTAAGGATACTGAACCCCCTTTCCTCAAGGCAACAAACCCTCTTCTCTTTCCACCTGTCTCTGCCTCCCTACACCAGCGCCCACAGCAAGTATGGCGATTCTCACGGAGCTTCGGGGAAAGTCCCCTGAACTTACCATCGATGATCTTGAGGTCATCGCTACCAGTGGCGATGACGCCGACGACACCGACGAAGAGTACGAGTTCGAGGACGTCCTGGGAGTTGACACGACAGCTAGCATGGACAATGCCATTCGCCCAGGGGCGGAAGAAGATTTAGACGATGCTGCAAGCAACGCCCAGGCTGACGTCGATGCTGTTGCGAGTGTGCCTGAGGCTGTACACGATTGGGAGTTGAGTGACGAGCGTGTTGCCCCAGACGCGACACCTCGCGACGACCCCGAGGAACCCAATTCGGAAGTATACAACGAGGGCAATAACGACTCAAGATTGGAAGCTGTCCACCTCGATCGTAACGGCGTCGATTCTGGTACCTCCACTTCTATCGTTGAAGTTGGGAATACTGTGAGGGATCTTGCCATCGAGGTCGCCGCCCTGCGCGATCGGGTTGCTGAACTTGAAGCTCAGCTTCATCTCAAGTCCGTTGCCTGCCAATCAACGACACCGTCGAAGAAGCGGAAGCGGAGCGCCCCCACGAGTCGCAGGAGGGCCAAGGCTTCACGCACTGTCAACATCTCGGCAACACGGGCTTATGTGTACTGGGACGAGTCATCAGACCTATGTACGTACACTTGGAAACGTGGGAGGACAGGTTATTGTTGGGTCAGCGATGAGGAACTGGAAAGGGGAGAAGAGTTTTATGGGGAGTGTCTGCTGTGTTCAACAAGCATCTCTATTGAAGTGAGGGCGAATGGTGATTGGCTGCCAATCATGTTGCGCTTCAACGAGGATACTGAGATGTTCGAGGGACAGGCGAGTTTTGGGAGCCGCAGACTTGAGGTTGACTTTTCAGTCGTGATGCATATGATGTGTGGAGGTAAGGGCGAGCATGTTGCTTCGGTTTTTTACGACTAAGTGTATATGTATTGCACAAATCCTTCGATAAGCTCAATTTACGATGGTGACAATGTCCGGTCGAGGCACTTCATGGACTGCAACAAGGTCGAACTCGCGAGTATCTTCGGGTTAGATCTGCATATTTGGCGTACGGCAGCATTCCCGTTACGCACCGGGAAACGGATCATTCAGGTTCATGGCACAGCCTCCTTCTCCATCCCCTTGCAGAGGTGAATGGGGTGGATTTATCGCCAGGGCTGAACCTAGAGTTCGGCACATCCAGCCTCAGAAAGGGGGGTGATTGAATTTGTGATACCCAGGGCCAACATCATTTCAGTCACACTGCAAGGCTTAGAGAGTCAGGATAAAGTGCCCCGTGCTATACCCAGAGCTCATCGCGGATGTGAGACATCATGAACAGCATGCACTACAGCTGAGTCCATATAAACCCTCATCTGTCGCTTCTCGTCAACATTCCTTTCTTGCTCTCTCTTTCACACATTTCCTCAACGTCATGGCTACTCTCCGCCAAACACCCTTACAGCTTCCTCCGAACGCTCTCATCGAGAAGAGCGGCATTATTGACGAGACCATTATCGATGAGAGCAACACTGAACCTGAACATGGCACTGAAGCGAAGCCTGGAGATTCTAATAGCGTAAACCTAAGTCAATACGATGTCGTGTTCAGGAACAAGCCGTTTCAGTGCCAAAACAACTCTGCTGAGAGTGAGCCAGGCTCCAGCACCACTAACAGGTCTCACAACATTGACCTGGTGAACGACACTTGCCCTACTGAGAGAAGGGATAAAGGGGATGTCAGTGAGATCCCGCTTGATACAGACGTCGATGTCTACCAAGAGGTAAAGCCCGATAATTAGTTCACCCACACGTACCAATTGATCCCAGGAAGCTAACCCGTTGCGGCAAAGCTTGACACTCTACCTCTGACTACGGAAGTCTTTGGGCAGTCTTTTCAGACTCCCCAAGAACCATGGACAGGCTTGATCGCATCCAAAGCCTTCTGCTTAGAATTTCCGCGGGAGTCTCTGACCAGTTCAGCTATCGAGCGAACCGCACCCGTCTACGCAACGCACCTACCAAAGAGGCAGAGGAACTCATGAGGCCTATACTATAGATCAATACCCAGATGGTAGACAGTTCAGACAGTAAAGCACCTCATCACACAGAGTCCCAGAGGAGAGCGGGAGGGGCGAAAACGCAGGTATAGGGTAGTTCTTAGCCTACGCCATGGCCTACGCCATTTCGACCTCCGAAACTTTAGTCTCAGGCGCCACTATAGAAGCTAGGCAGTAGCTTCCCAAAGTGGTTGTAGTGGTCACCGCCTTCTCGATTGAGCTCCCCACCGCCTACCAGATTCATAAGGGTCTCCCAAGCTTGCACATGGGTCACCGCTTTCCCAAAATGGCTATGATGATCACCGCCTTCCTGATTGAGCTCGGGGACGCTCCACCGCCTGCCAGATTCATGAGGCTCTCATAAGCTTGCGACATGAGTCACCGCCTTCCTAAAATGTTCGCGGAGAACACCGCCTTCCCGTTTAGGTCTGTCGAACTTTCACCGCCTACCTGATTCATACGAGTCCTTGAAGTTGTCCCACCTGCTCACCGCTTACCCGATTTGACTCACATCCCAAAACCGCGCTTCTACCTATCGGGTTAGGTGCTCAATGAGTGGATGAAACTTTGTTCGATGCTGTGTGACCAGAGTCTCTTTGACGACTGATCTTAACCAGGCGCTTCCCCTTGCAACGCCATTAAGTCAAGTAGACCAGAAGCAGAGGATAAGCAGCTCTCGTAGCATGAGTAACGTCCGTCCCTGTGTCGCGAGCCACCCTCCGTGCCGAGCCAAAATCAAGGTACTTCACCTGCGAAACAGTCTCTCCTCCACAAACATGTATGCATCTCAATAATAGGAAACTTCCTCAATCGCTACATCGGTCTAATATGCTGAAACCAAATTGCATCCCAAATTATTACCAACACTACGAGAAATTGCCGGTGAAAAACAACGTCCTTCTCCAGCAGCATTCCGGCACATGTTGCCACAAGTCCACCAGTAGGCTTGAATCTCTCTAAAACTGGCACAGTAGCATATGACAGCGGGCCGACTGGTCAGCCTGCCTTGGAAAGTCATTCCTAACCCTGTTGTGGTTTGTGGAACGTAATTCATGTCATTGTTCTCTTACAAGAAGTACATCAGAAGAAACGGAGTGACGGATTGGGCAGCTGTTAAGTGGGGAGGTCAAACGGTTCGGTTCAGCGGAAGTCTAGCACCAGTACCTTATTATCATGATAATTGGCTTAAAGTGGCTGACATGTGGCTCGTGCACAGTCCAGATCTGCGTGGCTCAGCACTTTGTGGCGCTATTGTCAAGAATTGCCCAGGAATGTAGGCATCCACTTATAGCCGCTCTACCCTGGGCCGGACATTTAGTGTGCAAGTCTAGAATGACGAGGTGAGTCTGAGATGGCTCAAGAGGTATTTTGAACCATGAGAGATAGACCTTCAGTTTTCTAGACCACTCAATAAGCGTTCAAGATGTTTGGCTCCGCCGCTGCCATGCCCGAGGACCTTTCGAAAGCCTGTGAGAGCCCTTTAGTAGCACTCTCTTGATTTTCGTTTCCGGTCCGACCCTCCTAGCTGATCATCATAGCGACTTTGCCGACCATTCGAACGTCCAGGTCATCGCAAGCGATGTCTCACCGGCCGAAAGTGAAAGTGACCGCAGTATGGAAACAACTCGAGCAGACATTTTCAACAGCATGCTTCCATTGAATTGAACCACAAGGCTAATCCTGGCCGCTTAAACGCCATGTTTGTCTCCCTTCAGCATCAACATGTGGGAGTCGTCCCGGCACGTTATCCCAACCTCGAAGCATTCCAGACAGATGTGAAAGTTGCCACCATCGCATATCTCGCACTGATAGTACGCAGAACCAGCCAAAAGCGTGAGCGTACATGCATCACACCATGCGCCATCTGGGTCGAATGTTACCGGACCACACTTTACCGAGTCTTCTTTGCCAATTTGGAGGTCTGCCATCGGAGCATTATCGAAAAGAATTTTCATGACTCTAGCAGAACCGCTTCGCCTCGCCCACGCCATCAGAGTTCTGCCAAAGGTGTCCTTTGACGTTAGACAAGGATGTTGAGTGGGAAGCAAAGCCTCGACTGCCTTATCGTGGCCATTCCTGGTTGCCGTTGATAAGGGCGTGGAACCATAGTAGTCTGCGGCGGCGAGGTCAACGCGACCTGTTACAAGCAGCATTTTCACGGCTTCGCGGTGACCGTTGCGAGCAGCAAGAAACAGCGCTGTTCGGCCATGATTATCCTGCGCTGAAGGCAAAACGCCCTTATGCTCCAGGAGGAAGCGTATGAGTTCGACATGCCCTTTCCGCGACGCTGAGTGGAGTGACGTCCATCCGTCCTTGCTCACAGCTGCAACATCAGCACCTTTGCCAAGAAGCAGCTTGACAACCTCGACATGCCCGTTCTGTGATGCTAAGTGGAGTGACGTCCATCCGTGTGTCCATCCGTCCTTGCCTGCAGCTGCAACATCAGCACCTTTGCCAAGAAGCAGCCTGACGATTTCGACATGCCCGTCCTGTGATGCTAAGTGGAGTGACGTCCATCCGTCCTTATTTGCAGCTGCAACATCAGCATCTTTGTCAAGAAGTAGCTGGATAACCTCGATATGCCCGTTCTCTGACGCTAAGTGGAGTGACGTCCATCCGTTCTTCTTTGCAGCTGCAACATCAGCGCCATTATCAAGAAGTAGCTGGACAACCTCGATATGGCCGTTCTGTGACGCTGAGTGGAGTGACGTCCATCCGTCCTTATTCGCAGCTGCAACATCAGCACCTTTGCCAAGAAGCAGCTTAACAACTTCGATATGGCCGTCCTGTGACGCTGAGTGGAGTGACGTCCATCCGTCCTTATTTGCAGCTGCAACATCAGCACCTTTGCCAAGAAGCAGCTTGACAACTTCGATATGCCCGTTCTGTGATGCTAAGTGGAGTGACGTCCATCCGTCCTTATTTGCAGCTGCAACATCAGCATCTTTGTCAAGAAGTAGCTGGATAACCTCGATATGCCCGTTCTCTGACGCTAAGTGGAGTGACGTCCATCCGTTCTTCTTTGCAGCTGCAACATCAGCGCCATTATCAAGAAGTAGCTGGACAACCTCGATATGGCCGTTCTGTGACGCTGAGTGGAGTGACGTCCATCCGTCCTTATTCGCAGCTGCAACATCAGCACCTTTGCCAAGAAGCAGCCTGACGATTTCGACATGCCCGTCCTGTGATGCTAAGTGGAGTGACGTCCATCCGTCCTTATTTGCAGCTGCAACATAAGCACCTTTGTCAAGAAGCAGCTTGACAACTTCGATATGCCCGTTCTGTGACGCTGAGTGGAGTGACGTCCATCCGTTCTTCTTTGCAGCTGCAACATCAGCGCCATTATCAAGAAGTAGCTGGACAACCTCGATATGGCCGTTCTGTGACGCTGAGTGGAGTGACGTCCATCCGTCCTTAATCGCAGCTGCAACATCAGCACCTTTGTCAAGAAGCAGCTTGACAACTTCGATATGGCCGTCCTGTGACGCTGAGTGGAGTGACGTCCATCCGTCCTTGCCTGCAGCTGCAACATCAGCACCTTTGCCAAGAAGCAGCTTGACAACCTCGACATGCCCGTTCTCCGACGCTGAATCGAGTGACGTCCATCCGTCCTTGCTTGCAGCTGCAACATCAGCACCTTTGCCAAGAAGCAGCTTGACGATTTCAACATGCCCGTTCTGTGACGCTGAATGGAGTGACGTCCATCCGTGTGTCCATCCGTCCTTGCCTGCAGCTGCAACATCAGCACCTTTGCCAAGAAGCAGCTTGACAACTTCGATATGGCCGTCCTGTGACGCTGAGTGGAGTGACGTCCATCCGTCCTTGCCTGCAGCTGCAACATCAGCACCTTTGCCAAGAAGCAGCTTGACAACCTCGACATGCCCGTTCTCCGACGCTGAATCGAGTGACGTCCATCCGTCCTTGCTTGCAGCTGCAACATCAGCACCTTTGCCAAGAAGCAGCTTGACGATTTCAACATGCCCGTTCTGTGACGCTGAGTGGAGTGACGTCCTACCCTCTGTATCCCTGCCCGTTTCGTCGGCTCCTGCATCAAGCAGTAACTCCACAATGGCCGTATGGCCCTTGCTGCAGGCGGTGGCAAGGGCTGTCCTTCCCAGGCTGCTTTTCTGGGCTGCGAGAGACGGATTCTGCCTGATGAGACAAGTTGCTATGTCGACTAGGTTGAGTTTCGATGCATAGTATAGGGGATTTGGGGGTACTGCCTCGGTTATTGAGCCTGTTCCACCTCTCTCGTTCGTGTCGAACCATTCCCTCCAAGCATTCCAATTTGGATTGGTATCTCTGAAGAATTTGACCGTAAGTGAAATCAGGTCTGCATTGCCGGGAACTCCGGACTTCAGATGACGATGCCACGAGTCCGCTGCGTAGTCCCGGAACGACATGCTAAAATTGTCTTCCCTTTCTGTTGTGCTTTGCCGCCACACTCGATGGTAACTCAGATAGAGAAGGCTCATCTTGGCTAGGAGGTGATTCTCCCGGGCATCGTTTGACGCTTGCAAAGTCTCATTAGCTAACAGATGCTTTCCACAAGACGGCATAACCTGCAGAAGAAACTCCTTGACTGAAAAATGAGTCAGGTGCACAGTTCTCAACCGAGCCTTCGCAGCATCGCGAATCTCTAGGAGCGACATGCAAAGACCCAGTATCTGCCTGTCGATGAACACATCGTCAATTGCGTCCGGGAGCTCATCAATCGGAAAGTCATCGCAGCCCTCGTCGATGAGGACAGCCTCGGTGATCTCGCCAACGGTCAGAGGTCGTAGAGAGAAGGCTGCCCAGCGCAGCAAGGACATGGCCCGGCACCTCTCCCTCTCTCGAGAGCCTGTGATTCTCTCCCAGTTCCTCTGGTAGAGCCGCTCAAGCCCCCTTGGCTCTTCGTCAATCACACGTCGAAGTTGCTTCTTGTTCAGGCCCCCGTCCAAGCAGTCCTCCTGCATCCTAAGCACGAGGAACTGACCTGAGCAGCGTTCTGTCATTCTTTCGGAAATATCCCTCTGGACCTCTTCAGTCTTGTTGGACAACCTTCTGCGAACGATGCTAGTGGAATACGACGCGGTGTCGGCTCGAACGTCTTCGGGCGATATTTTGTACTCTGTAGCTCTCCAAGCCACATCGCCCAGGAGACTCTGTCGGATAGTGGTCTCGTTCCGACTAACGATCATGACTCGGGCGCTTGTGTCTGTGACCGCTTCTTTCATAGTTTTGAGGAAGCTTGTGACGGATAAGCTATTGGTCTGGGGCGTGCATTCGTCCAGACCATCCACGACTAGCGTACAGCCAGGTACGGCCTGCAGGAGTGCTCGGAAGACGCTGACGATGGTCGCTCGAGTGGCGACTTGGTGCTGCTCAGCTTCCCATCTCTGGCGGACCAGGTCGAATGCGCCCTCGTGATGGGTGACGATTTGAGACACCCATGATCGTATGACCACAAAGGGGTCCTCCCGCTCAACATCGGACGAAAAGAAGAAATGAAGGACAGGCGTTTGCAGAGCTGACGCTAGATAGTCGACAAGCCGCGCGCATAATATGGTCTTTCCGAACCCCGCAGGTCCGTGGATCCAGAGCAGCTCGGCGCTCGTTCCGGGGACATCCGGCGACAGCCAATTGAGGAACGCAGGCCGGTTCAGTAGCCAGTCGCATGTGCCGTCCAATCTTCTCTCGGCGGAATCTTCGTAACGCTCGTTGAGAGCATAGGAACCTAACAGCCAGGAGTGTATTTTTCGTCCGGTCTCGGCTTCGCCCATCAGCTCTGAGGCAAGGTAGACGTGGTGTTTGGTCGACTTACCTCGAAGCTCACCCTCCCATGTAGCAATCAACTGTCGAAGCTCAACAGGCAGCGCTCCTTGATCCGGGAAATGACCTGGTGTTCGGTTAGAGTTGCGCGGCCAGCGAACGTGCAATGAGTATGCAGATCCTCACCCTGTAGGGGCACAGAGGCATCACGGTCCTTGTTGTTCAGCCCATGTACTGCGTTGGTACCCTTCGCACTTTCGGGGGGGACCAAGTTGTGCAATAGTTGCACTATACTTCCGAACTGCGTGACCTCCTCTGTGCGTTCTCTCTTGCCCCTCAAGGCCCAGGCAAACCTGTGCCTATTCGATTCAGAGGGCACGCTGCGAGATGGTTGAGCTCGGATCGTGAATGATAGACCCTGCATACCAGACCCGGCATTTACCGGGGGAAAGCGTTGAGTAGCATCGTCGCTTTCGCATACCCTCTTGATGAGCAGGAAAAGGTCTTTGACCGCAGAACATATGCGGGGGTTGTTGAGTTGCTGGTGATGGTTGGCCGACAGTCGTCCCTGATCGAAACCAACCTGTTGGCCCCACAACTCGAAGCGAAGCCTTTCAGCCTTGAGCTGAGCGTTGAGAGTTTGTGAATCTTCGGCAAAAGACTTGTAGTCCTGTATCTTGTCGACGGCTTCCAGACAAGAACTGAAGAGACCGGCGAGGCCCAAGACACCGACAGCCAGTCCGACAGGTTCCATGGCTGCATGCTCGAGACTGCTGCAATGCGTTGGAGCTGGAGCGCATGCCTTCTTAATATTTAGCGACACCTCGCGTTCAGCCTCATTCTCGTGCACAGCCTGTGTGGCGGCAACACAAGGTGGGTTCAATTCAACGTGCCGCCTTCTGATTCAGCAAGTTGCCATCTCCCACTCGCCAAGGCAGACGGCGGGGCAGACGGGGACGCGCCTACCCTGGAAGGCGTACGTGCATATTTGTGTACGAACGTAACTGACTGGGGCTGCAAGACGGGCCACGAGGGGTTACGACGGGATTACCAAACGGACCCGCGGACAAGGACAGGGACTGGGTCAGGAAAAGTCACGTGACTTAGAAGAAAGATCATGGTCAGGACGTGATCCAAGGAACTACAGTAGTATATAAAGACGACTAGAATAACTACCAACACAGGGCGCCGCTTCGAACTACATTCTGTGAGAGATTGGATGTATAATGTGCAAGGCAATCTCGCATTGGTCACCAGTTCACAACGGCCACAAAACTCTTCAGACCTTTGCAGCGCTTTTAAAAGATTAAAAAATTGAGTTCCAGATATCTACCAAGATTCAGATGGATCAGAGCCTTATGGTAGGTTCTACAGGGTTGCGCTGAAATATTACATGGACGGGACGTCATTTGCTTTGGCTTGTTATGCCACGCGTCAGGAAATAAAATTTAGCGAGACTTGTGAGGAGGCTGACAAGGTACTCCGGGAGTACGATCCGCCTATAAGGAAGTGAATTGATCTGTACGCTTCTAGAAATGAGATCAATTTGAACACGAAATCCCTACGCTTTTGACTGGGCACGGAGAGAGGCTCGCGACACAGGGTCTCACATTTTATGACATGAGTGAACTGAGCGGCCATAAGTGGATGCCTCCATCCATGCAGATTGACGGTAATTGTTGACAGAAGCGCCACACTGCGTGAGCCACGAAGAACTGGACTTTGGATGCGCCACATCTCAGCCACTTTGAACCATTTATCTTGATAACGAGGCACTAGTACTAGACTTCCGCTGAGCCGAACCGTTTGACCTTCCCACTTAACGGCTGCCCGATCCGTCACTCCGTTTTTTCCAATGTACTTGTTGTCACAGAACGATGACATGAATTACCTGCCACGAACCACAATAAGGCTAGGAATGATTTTCCAAGGCCAGCTGATCAGTCGAGGCGTTGTACCATTCTACTCTGCCAGATTTAGGGCGATTCAAGCCTACCTGTGGACTTGTGGCAACATGTGCCAGAATGCCGCTGGTGAAGGACGTTGTCTTTCACTGGCAATTTCTCCCACTGTTAGCAATAGTTTGGGATGAAATTTTGTTTCAGGATACAAAAATGATATTTCAATTGACAAAGTTTGTTATTTATGAAATACATAGATATTTGTGAACGGGAGACTGTGTTGCAGGTGAAGTACCTAATTTTTGGCTCGGCACGGAGGGTGGCTCGCGACGCAGGGACGGACGTTAGTAAGTTTACACGCATGGGTGGCCGCGGGTGGGGATCCCACGGGATGCACGTACAGGCTACGGCTTGACTTGGTTACCCACGGACTATACCCACGAGTATGCCCGTAAAATTCTCATGGGTAAAACATGTCAATATTGGCGCCTTTCACTAGAGCATCTTTTTATGAGGGACTATAGTTGCTCCTGAAATGGGTTGTAGGTCTTTATTACTAGCATGTATCAACTTTTCCTGATCATGGGCGGCAAATGCTGTCGCTATCACGGATCGGCCCTCAGAGCCAAAAAAGACTATCAAGTCTAAGAAGTATCGTGCTAGCTGTTTGACACTATTCATACCAGAACATCAAATAGCAGTGATCGTGACTGGGTGAGTTGCGGGTCGAACAATCCAGTCACGGGGAAAAAAGGTCCTCAACTAGAGGTCGCAACTCGCAACTTACGACATGGCCTATATTCTCGTTATTTGGGTCGAGTGTGTCGCCTTGAACTGATCAGATCCTTTGAGCTTGTCGGACTCCGAGGTCGCTGGCGTCTTACCTCGACTTTGCCATGGCGGTGCACTCCTGGCATTCTTTCTGGCGTTCATTGTCGCAGAGGCACTCCTGGTCGATCGCCTTGCGGTGGTTACCTCTGCGCGATGCCGTTTCGGATCTCTAGCCGACATTCGCTCAACAACTTCTCCTACCATATGGCCACCTTTGCAACTGACATAGACTGTATGATCCGATTCAAAATAAGAACCCCATCAGTCCTTCGGCTGACAAGGAGTATCGACATGAGCTCCTGGCAGATTGCGTGCGTTTCTGTTCCAGGGCCGTCGATATCGTGTGTCCGTATTCATCCCGGGCCATGGCTTCATGCCGAGCTCAGCTAGCCTCGTGGGCCAGAATCAAGGACCAATACCCGATCAAGTCGTGTCACTTAGCACAAGAGAGACCGCAGTAAAACGCAAGTCCTATGGTCCGAATTCGGGCCCTTGAGTCCTGAAAATGGACTTTGAGACTTTTCCGGCTCTTTATAAGTGGAGTGTCTACTTCTCACATACTTGTGGCATATCACTTCACTTGCTGCACTTTGCAATACTTTACATCCGCGTTGAAACAAATTCCGCGGAGCCATGGTATCACGGCGCCGCAACGCCCCGGAACGGCCGTTCGGCATTCTCCCTGCCGGGCAAGGGGCCATCACAGATCCCACAACGATGTGGAACTCCGCCTTCGACACGATGACCTATATATATGCGTTTGCAATTGATCCCCAAAAGCCGCCCCCATACATCGCTGTCTGGCTTGATGATCGTGATCTCGAAATCGAGGAAGGCTACGCTGCAGTAATATTCGGCCGAGCCCCGAAAGGCATCGTGATGGGCGAAGAATACTACATAGGCTACCTGGACCCCTCGACCATAAGCAGCTTCATCAGGCTAGCATTAGAGCCTGGGACCACCGGGATTACACTTTACATCAATGCAAGGCCGAAGTCGGAAGTGTATAGGATCGCTGAGAACTATAGAAAATGTCCGGCGAAACAGAGCCCTTTCTTTCAGGTGGAGGGCGTCCAGGAGAACAGGACCCAAAAGGCCAAGGCCTTTGGAAAGGGTGTGTGATAACACAATGACCGGAAGAACAGCGCTCGTCTTCATCTCCTCCCAACCTTAGGACGCCACATCACGTCTGAATAAAGTTCGGTTTGCCCAGCTATGTTCACGATTACCGACTAATCGGGAATACTTTGTCAATTCTTAGAAGTAGAAGGTGCATCGAGTTACAGCACTAGCATAGGCATAAGTAACACTCATTCTTTCATTGAGCTGAGGCACTACTAGAATCGAGTACCCAACGGCGTGGTGGTCGGTTGGGAACTGAGCCTTAAAAGTCCGCCAAGGTCTATATATTGACTATCTCGTAAAGCTTGCGCGACATCACTGTTGTAGTATTTAGATCTAGAACTTCGAGTACAATCGAAGGCGAAATGGGTGTCGCATTTTGGCTAGATAACTTCAATAGCAGGGTCCAATTTTGGACCCTTTTGGCTTACGCATCGGGCTCCAGTATATCTTGCAGTACTCTCAATCAGCCACTTTGACCCACAAGGTACAAGTACCTGAGCCCTTGCCAATGCACAGTGTGGCAATATACAGCTGCAAGCTTTTGGAGTATGATACAGAAGCCACACAATCAACCTCTAATCTCAAAAGCCCCGAGCTACTGTTCTCATATAGACATTCTTTTGAGTTACCAGCTCCTCTAAAATTTCAAATCAATCTTAATTTCACTGCTACTCTGTAGCAGTCTCAACTACCTCCTCAGGAATCTCCTCCATAGGTGACGAACTTCTTATTTTCCGCTTGTTATCTTTAGGTGGTCCCGTTTCTCCGGATGCGGACGATAAGCGTCTCCTTGATTTGACTGGGCAGCAGTGCGCTAAAGCTCTGCGGTCTCCGACATAATTGATAATGTAAATGTGGTTATGAGCCACACTAAAAGGCGAAATGTACTGCAATAGTCTTCTCAAATTAAACATGAGGAATCCCAAGAACATGTTTGAATTCTGTTACAATACCGAAGTAATAGCCTGTCGCGCCTTATATGCCCTTTGCATATCTTCAAAAGCGGCGGATTCACCTCATATGGCGCTGTCCCAAGTAGACGGTACTTCCTCTATACCGATCATCTCCTTTACGATCTTTGCAGAGTCCATTAGATTCGCTGAACCGTGATTAGGCCGTCCTACAGTGGCTCGAAGCAGATCCAAACCCAGACATAGCACGAGTGAAGGTAGTTCGCGCGCTCCCCTCTCGTTGTAGATTTCACTCCAGTCCGTGATGCCGGCACCCGTCTCTTCGTGTAGTCGGCATAGCAATTGCCAGCACGTCATGTGCATTTGAAAGTAGTCGAACCTGATCAGCTTCGTTTCCACGTTCAGGACGGCCAGGAGACCAACGAGTACCACTTCTATCGGGGGGCGGCGCTCCAACGCCTTTCCTTGAGTGGCCACTACCTTTCTCAACACTTCCACAACATGGCCCGGTTCCAGACCGGTTCGTCCGTGGTTATCGCAGTACCTTGCCTTGAACAGCCATGTCATCGGCGCCACACCCCCAAGCTTTCTGGGTTCGTGGAATCGTAGATCCGAGGAAGGTCTGCGGGCCCTAGCGAGCTCTGTTGCAGACATGCCCATGGCCAATAATAGATTCTTGCTGCTTGCCGCCAAGCTGGGCGCCTCAGCGCCAACAAATAATTCTTTGCCGTGGGTGGTCAGAATATGCTCCATGTTTGCCCATTCCCAGTCATCAAGGAGCCCGGCTTGCTTTTGTGCATTATATAGGTGCGCAACGACTATTATCGACATAAACGAGTTGGCACGGTATATGGACCCCTCGTGAGCAACCATTCGAAAATTGTACAGCAAGAGACCGCACCAAATGGGGTCACGTCGAAGTAGATAAAAGTCCTCAATGTGTTGGGCTCCATTCGGGTTGGCAGACATCTCCTCTCTCAGTTCACCAACAAAATCGTTTATCGTATATCGATCCATAAGCTCCAGGACAGCTTTCAGGGCTTTGTCATTGGTATCGGTTAATGGTGTGCCGTTTGCTTCCTTTTCAAAGTCCAGCACCTCTTTGATCCTATGCCTGATTGACGAAGCTTCACGGCAGAGATCTTCAAAACCTCGAACAATATCTTCTTGGAGAATCTTTCGAATGTCTATGAATATCTGAACTGCGAATGCCAGCCAGAAAAGCGGTCGATCTTGTTGCATTTGCTCTCTTAGACCGTGGATAAGACCATGTTCTGCTTGAACACTAGAACAATACTTTAGAAGAATGCAATACTCAGGAACCACTCCGAATGCAAGATTGACATCCTGCTTCACTTTGCTGGTTTCGAGCTCTGCCGTGTGGAAGAGTCCCACAAGATTGGGTAGAACCGTCGGCATAAAGTCTTTGGGGTCGTTCTTAAACTGCGCTGTCCATGATGAGATCGTGAGCCAGCCAGGGATGAGACAGGGTACGTCTAGGTCAATTCCACTGTCATGTATCTCCTCCTTGGTGTCCTGGAGCATAAGACATCTCAAACAGGCCGTCCTCTCGAGGTCGAGGTTCGCGTCACCCTTCCATGAGCGCTCAAAGTCTTCGTGTAATCCGCGTACGAAATCAATCGCTGTATTGGTGGTAATGGCTGCAGCAGCCAAGTCACACATTCCAGTTTTGTAATTTTGCCAGATTTCGCGGACGAGAATGCGGATGCGGTGGACGTCGGACCAAAACAGTGCTTTCACCCTGAATTTTTCGAGCAAGTCTGAGTCTGGATCGACGACCACTTCTACAGGTCTGGGAACCTCTGCAGCTGAAGCAGCACGCTCAACAACTCTGCCCATTGACTCACCGGACGTGTCCTCGACTTCGAGATGTGAGAATATGTTTGCGAGCCCAGGCAAATCACGGGGCATATCTAGGTCTTCGTTTCGACTCTCTTTCTCGAACTTGACACCCGGTTCTAAGTTCGGCCTGAGGATATCTCGAACAGACTCTAATATGCCGATGAAATGCCCATGGCCATCGGTAGCTGAATTCGCCTCTTCCATGCTCCTATAATGTTTTTGAAACCGCTTGCGTTCCGCGATCGCCTGCTGCAAGTTGTACGCAAAATTCGCAGGGACTGAAATTCGAGGTCTCCTGGAATTGGCGATCCACTGAGCGAGTGGAATGAAATCATCAATTTTGAGTAGATAAGGACGGGACTGCTTTTCTGACACAACGTCTTTGCGTTCTCGCGCTAGCCTCCTCGCCTTACCTTTAAGTCGGGTCGACTTTGTGCTAGTCCCGGTCGTCTCAGACGGAGGCAATTGATATCTGCATTTTTCAGCTGTGGTCACTAGCCACGAAGCCACGGCTTGCGAGTCGGCCTTGTAACGCTTGTAGCGAGAACTCAGTTCCTCGGGAAGCATGTTGTCGTGAAGGAGATTTATCAATAAAACTCTCGCAGCAAAAGTCTAACCCAATGTATTTATAGCAAATGTGCACATTGAAGCGGGGCGGTTGACACGTGTCGGCGCCTGCTTGGCCTGTTGGCCTGTTGGCCTGTGAGATACATCTTTAACCCTGTCCCCACGACGGACCAGGCAACAATCCTTGATCGCTTCATCTTCCTGCCAGCAGGTTCAAGCAGCTCATCGAACGCTATACGTCGTTCCACAGGTTGATAACACTGAGCCTACACTCACGCGGCACCTTTGTGTCGTAACAGAGCGTGCTATCATGATACTCTCTATAACACCTGTTCTTGACTTTTTCTTAAGCAGCTCTATTGAAGTCAATGCTTGTCCTTTATAATGCACTGAGAGCTTGTACCAGCAAACCTTAGATCTCCGGCGGGAGGCACTGGGGGAGAAGTACCCGGAAACGATCAGGAGCATGGCCGATCTGGCAGCAACGCGAGAGCGCCTTCAGCAGGATCGGTCGGTTGTACGACAGGCTCTAACGTCCGGGCCTGAAGGCGACCCAGATGAGCGGCAGTGTCGCAATCAACCGCTCTCTGAAGCTGCGCAGGAGAGACCGAGTACTAGGGACACTACGACTTCTCCAAGGACAAGGGAATAGAGGTGATCCAAGGAAATAACGAACAGAAAGTAAGGAAGGGATTCGGTCATGTTAGATATATTTAAAAGATTGAAATATGTTTATTCCTAATACGATTTCTTATGCTGCTTAACTATGACCAGCTGTGGTTGAGAGACGGCGAACTGGGCAGAGGAGCGTGATGATTTCAACTCCACCAATCCAGCCCACACTGCACATCACGTACATCTCACTTCTTCTTTTTTATTCATTCTTTGCTCTCTGCAGGGTCCTAGGGGCTGTTAGATTCATATAGTCTGGATTTTATCTAGAAGAATGTTCATGAGACTTCCAGACGATGTGATGGGCTGTCGCACTGTGCAACTGGACCGCCACAAGTACTTACACCGTGCGCCCTAGACATGGCTTAGTGAGAGTACTTCTCGCTACATTGGAGCCTGGCGCATGAGCGAATTAGATCCAGCTTTAGGCCCTGCTGTTAAAGTTATCTATCCAAAATCGCGACACGCATTTCGCCTTTTACTGTAGAAATACTTGAAAAGCCTAGCAGAAGCACTCCAGCCCTGTTCCTGCGAGAGATGGGAATACTGAACTAAACACCCCTATGTTCTTGCCGGGTTTGTCTTGGAATCTTTCCCTTCGGGTCCGTTGGTAAAGAGCCTGGTCTTGTTCTTGTTTATATCGGACTGTGGTTACATCGCTAAAGATTTCTCTGCTTCTTTGACGGCCGAATGTCATCAACATCTGCTTCCCGTTTAGGAGGTAGGCGAGATACAGCCAACTTATCAACCAGAAGCTGAAGCTGGTGCTCAGTCCGGTCAACGGTCCGTTGTATCTCAGAGACTTCCCGCCGAATTTCTCCGATGTAGAACTGGAGTGCTCCTTGGTTGAAGACCTTGCCCTTCCCCCGGATCCCCTCAGAATACTCTGTTGGGGAGGAATGTGACACAGCACACTCCTCGTCTTCGTGACTTTCGTATCCAGACTGCTCCCGGACCTCCTGGGGAGTAGGAAAAGGCTGGCTCGAGCCGTCCAGACCTTTTCTAAAGCGGAAGACCTAGCCAAGGCAGATTAGCGCTCGCGCAACCGTCGAACAGAACATGACTTAGACCTTACAGCACCGTCGCATACGTCACCGCCGAACATGGCTAGGGCAATGTTAGTCATAAGCTGCTGAAATGTGAATATGTAGGAGCCTACCCTCGTAATTCGCAGCAGTGGTGCTCATGAACTCCTTCTGAGGGAGAACCTTTGGCTGCGCAGTCTCATCGCCAGGAAGGTACCGCTTCTCCGTGCTATATGGATCTGGGACGCTCAGCCCTGATTGCTCGCCCCACGTGGCACTCTTGGTGTTCTCGGTAATGAAGTTGGCGACGTTGTCGAGGTAGCTCAAGGGCAGCTCGTTATCCACGAGAAACTTTGCCGCACGTTCGTAAGGGCTTTCTAAGAGGTTGTAAGGGAGCTTCAGTGGGGGCTTGCCATCTTCGATATCAACGTCAAAAACGAAATCGTACTTCTTCCCATGGTATTCGACCTTGTTGCCAGTGCTGCCTACTGCGCCGGCAACGGTGCCAATGTTGACCCACTGCTGCTGGCTCATGGACCACGTGTCTGCCGTGACGAAGCCGTTGGCTTCCTTGATCATCTGCACCTGGCCCTCCTTTGTCCCGGACTTGCTAGTCAAGAACGAGGGACTAGGGAGCTTCTCCTTGTTAGTGCCACCGACACCGTGAAGCTCATGTCCTCTGATAGGTAAGGCCACCCGGGTCTGGCCAATATGCGATCGAGCACCGGAAGCAGTAATCCGCCCGCTGTCCACAGAATCCCGTTGACATGTCGTTGTTTCATCACTCAGAAAACTGTGGTCTTGGTTGCAAATTTTCTTCCGATCAGCAGAAGCGCCTTGGCCTTCCGACTTAAGGTCGGTTGTAGTGCCGCTGTCATCGATGAGAGGAGTGCCGGAGTCATGTGCAATGGATACGGTAGGAAGAGGCTCCACGCTGGGCTGCTGACAAGGTACCATGATCCGGTTTGAACGAATAAGAGTCGAGGGAGGGTGAAAGGAGGCGAGAAAAAAACAGGAACACAGAGTGAAAGAAGGAAGCGTGCCGAGATAGAGCGGCAGGTCAATATATACTCATCAACCGCCCCTTACCCCTGTCCCCTCTCCTTGTTTTAAGCTCGAATTGACTATGCTAGGTAACATGGCGGCGGGCGCCCGCGTAGGCTCAAACCTCAGCCTCGGAGCGCTCAGTTCGTACCATACTTCGCTTGCACAATGGGGCGTGCTGGAAGCAGCATAGGCATTCAATGTGATACCATTGTCCCCTGTGCTCGGGACTTCCACAGACATGAGATTGCTGCTTTGTTTCCTCATCTTATCTGCTCATTCTATTCATTTGCTTGTCTGTGGAACTTACGTCTAGGATGTTGCTTCTTACCCACGATTAACTACGTTGTTCATTGGTATTCGGACGAGCACCGCCTGTCACGATGGCTGGGCAGGCAATGCTGATATGATTATCGTGTTACTAAATGGGCAATGCCTGGGCTCACCCAAACTTTCTTCCACTCTCCATGAGTATTGTGGTCTATCTCTACTCTCTGGCCTCCCTCACAGGGACAATTATTGGGGATAGAAACTGAAGGAACCGCGAGGCCACTCTGTGCAAGATGGTCCCAATATACACAAGTTTGCAGGCCATTTCGGAATTCAGGTACTCTCGACCCTTGCACTTGGTATCAGGTTGTATCGGATTTCTCCATATCTAGAAGCTATACACTCTGAACCAACTGAACGCGAACCACTTTGTGCCAACAATTTCACCATCAACCTTTGGGGACGCACCTTTGGGCTCGTTCTGATCCTGGTGACTTTGTATTGCGATAGTCGAGAGGGCGTGTCTAAGCAACAGCCACATCAGTAGCCAGCGTGCAGTTTAACGCGCGCAGCGAAGTAACGTACTTGGTCAAGTGGAATCAACCCTCGTGCCCGCCGATCAGGCGAATGCGACGGAACCGATGTATGACATTGAACAGCGATGGGGGGGCTGGATAATCTACATGAACAGGAAGTAAAAGGCGTAAAGAAGGCTCATTCGGAGTTCGAGACAGATAGCAATGGCATAAAAGGCGTAGTCGAGGACGTCCACATAAGTCGAGGATACATATATGATGCCGGGTATTCTGACATAAACTTATGATCGGAGCAATTTATTAGAGGTCCATGCTTGCCAAACTGTAGCCGTGTTTCCACACCGTTGCAATGTTCCACGAGTCAAATGCGAGATTGACCAGCCGTCTGACACATCTCGCGGGAGATTCAAGAACAAATTGTCTCAGCTGAGAACATGCACTGCTGAACATAGTTCCAGAAGGAGAAACGAATCTGGTTGCAACCTATATCCTCAAATGGGGAATGTTGCGTGTCCTTGATTGTCGACTAGGTAGAAATGCACTGCCCAGTGTCGGTTGTCTCTCCCCCTTGCTCGCTTGTCCACATGATTTAGTAATGGCACATGCTGAGTATTATACGTAGCGTTAGGTCGTCATACGAAGGCCCTTACTCATGTCACTTGTCAGGTGTAGATAAGTAATGCATATGTATTCACTCCAAGAGAGTTACTCCCTAGCTTCAGAGTTTAGTGGTGAAGTGAGTAGGATTCGAATCGAAACGCTCTGCTCTGTCATATCACATGTCCAGTGGCGATAACATTGCAACCGTCTGCGTCTCGTGTGTCTAACCCTCAGACCTGCAAAACGGTCGTGATCCTCCCAGCCGTAGATTACCTGCGCTGAATCTTTGACCCTGCATCGGACAACATGTTTTCGGCTTTGTTGATATATCGGCTCGCAAAGGTCGCTGGAGTCCACTGGACAGGTAACGGGTACGTAATGCCAAGTTCTGCTGCGGTCTTCTGCCAGCCAGGATCCTCTTGCGAGCTGTACTCGTAGTATTTCCCTTTCCATTGCACCTGGAGATAAATATGTGCGCCATACTTTCGGTTGAGCTTATCAAACTGTGCTGCACCTGACTTGCAAGACTTGACAAAATTTTCTCTTGTTCGATCTCGCTTCTTAAGCGACGGACTTGCCATGGTTGAGACGTAAACACCTGGTCGGGTACCTGAATAAGCTCGAGCCCTTTTAGTAGTAGCCCTGGGCCAGTTTCTGTGCCATTTGCCGTATCCAGCCGTCTGAGCGACGCGGCTCTCAGTCCCACGTAACGGCAAGCCGTATAAGTTGGGGTGGGGCCGGGTTAACCTGGGCACGAAATGTGGGCCGTCCCAAACGAGGACAGGGGAGGTCCCAAATCCAGGTCCCTCGTCCAAAACAAGGACAAAGTCCATTGGAGGGTTTTGACTCTGACTAGTCATACTGCAGTGCAGGGCAGCACCTGGGCGAGGGGAGATTTAGGGTTTGGGATTGGGTTTGGGTTCTAACTAAGCTATCTTGCTGAGGCTATTTTACATAAGAGATAATAGAGGTATAAAGAGAGATAAAGAGATTTAAGGAGATATAAGAAGATAGATAAGAGGAGAGATAAAAAGAGATAAAAAAAGAGATAGAGAGAGATAGAGAGAGGTAAAAAGAGATAAAAAGAGATAAAGAGAGATAAAGAGAGGTAAAAAGAGATAAGAAGAGAAAAAAAAGGCGAGAAAAGAGAGGTATTCCGTGTATTGATACATGGAATCTAGGCTATATCAAAGGGCAGAACGAAGAGATAGGTTAGTTGCGTAAGGGAATGTCTCGAGCGATCGAGGCAGCTGAAATAGCCCGTGTTTTCACAAGGGTATAGCTTATCTGGCTATCAAGCCAGGCAGCGGCAACAGAGCCCATCAGGCGCTGAAGGCCCTTGTAGGTTTGGGCTGTTTCCTTCTCCATCAGGCCGCCGGCTGATATGATCAGAGGTTTGAGACAATGGCCTAGGCCCTTGTATTTCCGCTGTTTTTCAGCCGCGGCCTCCTGCAGGGTAGCGGCTGCCTCTGTTCGGGCTGATTGTTTGTTTATAGCCACGATTTGCACATCGTAAAAGTAGCGTGTGTTGCCGAGGGTAACGGCAAAATCAGCCCTAGGGGGAGCCTGTGGCACGGGGGCCTCAGGAGCCTGCCCAGGTACATGAGGCTCTAGCTCGAATTCCAGATCAGGCCGGCTAGTGAGTGTTTTTTCGAAGGCACGGGTGATCTGGTTGTGGCGAGCTAGCCACCTTCTAGAGGCTCCCTTGCAGAGGTCCTCGTGGCCCAGGCCAGCCTCTGCGGCGCAGTAGTTGCAGGGAGTCTCAGGAGGCCGTACGGGCAAGAGGAGCCTGGCTCGAAGAGCTTCAGTTGCCTCGGGGTCTGTGAATGTGATCCCTTTAGCCGTAGGCAGCGTATTCAGCCACCTGCGGCCAAGATAACTGCTGTTTTCCTGCCAGGCACGGTGCTGCGGCTGATCCAGGGCCTGATCGAGTAATTGGAGGCGTTGCAGGGTAACTGATTGGAATGCCTGCTGGGCAGTTTGATCAGGGGGCCCGGGATCAGGCGAGGCGTAGTTGGCGTTGGTGCTGAAGATCCTGTACAGCTGGACTCTAGCCTCTGCCTGGGCTGCTGTGTAGAGAGGTATAGCGAGGTCTGTGTGGAGAGGCACTCCCAGGCCTCCCTCTCGAACTGGCAGGGCAATCAGTGAACTGTTGATAGCTTCAGGGGCTCTATCGTAGCCTGTAGGTGCCCTGGAGGCTAGGGATTGGATAGCGTTGTGAATCAGGGCATCCGTTTTCTCCCAGAGGTCTTCCAGGCCCTCAGGCTCAAGTTGGCGTAAGAGGTGGCGTAATAGCAGCTGAATCGAGCCCCTGAGGAGTAAGAGGGCATGCTGTTTAGGCAGGGCTTTGAGGGCATCCAGGGCCTCCTCCAGGGCGTTGATTTTGCCCTGCAGGAATTGCCGGCGTGCTGAGACTGGCCCAATCAGCGTGCCCAAGGCTTTGAGGCCCTGCGCCTTCAGGGAGGCTACGGGGTGTTCAGAGCTCTTGCTGAGGTTCAAGGTAACTGGGCTGCCGGCAAGGACCTCTGTGGCGGCCTGTAACGGGCTCTCTGGGCCCTTGTTCAGCAGGTAGATGTCGTCGAAATACGCTATAATCAGCGCCTGCGGCAGGGTCTCTTGGAGAGCCTCCAGGGTAGGTCGGATCGCGAGGGAGAAGAGGAAGCCAGCAAGAGGATCTCCCTGCCGCACGCCTTCAGCAGAGGCTACGGCGGTTCCGTCAGCTGTAATCAGAAGGCCAGGCCTTCCATACGCCCACTCAGCGGCTCTGTAAAAGCCCGGAGCGTAGCGAGCTATAGCGGCTGCCACAGCTGTTCGAGGCATTGTGTTGAAGGCGTTGGAGAGGTCCAGGGAGGCGATCGTGTGTATTTCAGAGGCGTTCGGGCCTGAAATCACCTCCTGGAGCAGTGTTATGGCAGGCTCGACGCCGCCTGGATTTCCCACGCCTAGCTGGTTCGGCAGTAGCATTCCAGGCTGGAAATTAGTTGCCAACAGAGCCTTCAGGGCGACGCGATAGAGGATGTCCCCTACGGCTATAGGGCGTACGCCTCCATCAGGCTTCTGCAGGCCGACCAACCTGGCGGCACACAGAAGGTCAGCGCCGGGAGCAGTGCCCTGTCGTATCATATCGGCCAGTAGGCGTAAGGCGCTGAGGATGGAGGCGTCGGGAGCCGAGGTCGCGATTTCCAGCAGGCCCCTGGTCCAGCCACTGAGGCCAGGGGCTTTTTCCTTGCCTATAGAGGTAATTGCAGCTGAAATCGCCTCTTTTGTCACAGGTTGGCCAGGCCGGGGCCTGCTGCGTGCCTTGAAAGGCTCAGGGGCACCTACGGGGTGTTTTGCCCTGAGGGCTGCCCTGGTTCGGGCCGTGTTGGGTGCCGTAGGTGCCGGATCCAGCAAGGTTCGGGAGGCCTTGCCGAGGAATCCTCTCTCGAGTAATTGGGCGGCCCGTTTTGCGGGATCTTGTTGGCCTGTGTAGGGTAGGTCGGTTTGATCCTCTGGGGGAGGAGGTATTGTTCGAGGGAAGGCACGCAGGGTAGGGGCGAGGTTGCCTTTCAAGAGGGCAATTCCAAGGACCCGGGGTAATAAGAGAAGATGTAGAAGGTGGTTTGTTGTAGGTGCCCTGAGAAAGGCATCTGCAGCGCGTTTTGCAGCCTCTGAAAACAGCCTAGCCTGCCTTGCGTGGAGGCGTTCCTCTGGTATTGGCACCTTTGAGTAGGCAATCAGGGCCTGGATATAGGATTTCTCCAGCAGGGGTTTCAGGGCTTTTTGGTGCTGTAATTCAAGCTCATCCGGCGGGCTCAGCGATGATTGGGAGGGCTCAGAGGGTAAAAAAGGCCCTGTTTTCCCAGGGAGCTGGCCCTGGCCAGATGGGGGCGTCGGGGCTTCGTCAGAGGCTTCAGAGCCTGTTTCGGGGACCTCAAGAGACTGCGGCGGCTCTTCGAGGCTCTGGAAGGCGCCGAGGCCTCTGGGAGAGGGCAGAGGTGCAGGGCAATCAGCTGCAGCCGTAATAAGGTCTCTGATGGAGGGAAGAGAGTCTATTGAGCCCACTGATGATTCCGTACAGGCTCTGCTTCGGGGCCTTGGTTCAGAGGGTTCAGGGGCCTGTTCTTCGGCCAGGGCGAAATACTGGCTTGTAAATTGAGCCCGTACGGCACGGTGATCAGGGGAGATGGATCTGCGGCGTTTCCGTTGGGCGGATGGAGCCCAAAGGCTATCCTGCAGTCCGTGAGATCGAGAGGGAGAGTCTTGGTCAGCCTGATCAAGGGGGGATTTGAAGGGATCAGGGGATTGGTGCAGGGTATAGTGTGGGCTCTCTGGTTGTATAGGGAGCTTTTGGATGCCCTGAAGGTCCGGGCTGAAGGTATTGGCACGGGGGGCGGGCGTGGCTGATCCAGGTGGCTGTGTTCGGATTCGGAGCCCTGTAGAGATCCTGTGGGCTCCTGTGATGCCGTGTATCTTGGCCATGTGTGCGGCGGCGCCGTGGGCACTTCGGCAAGCCGTGCCGCACTCTGGGCAGGGAACCAAGCCGATTGGCTGGAGTTGCAAGGTCGTAAAGGGCGTAGTTGGGTGCTTTTTCCTTATATGGTCAAGGATATCTTTGTAGCTGGCCTTGCAGCTGGGGCACTGATGTGTTGCCATGCTGCGTTTAGAGGCCTTGAAGGTATAAAGAGAAGAGAGACCTTAGAGGCCTTGAAGGTATAAAGAGAAGAGAGAGTGTTAAGAGAGATGGAAAGAGATGAAAAAAAGGAAAAAAGAGAGCCTTTGCTAAGGGAAATATTATAGCTAAAGGAAAGAGAGACCTTGGAGGCCTTGAAGGTATAGAGAGAAGAGAGACCTTGGAGGCTTTGAAGGTATAGAGAGAAGAGAGACCTTGGAGGCTTTGAAGGTATAGAGAGAAAAGAGAGTATTAAGAGAGCTTGAAGATATAGAGGGAAAAGAGAGTATTAAGAGAGCTTGAAGATATAGAGGGAAAAGAGAGTGTTGAGAGACCTCAGAGGCCTTGAAGGTATAAAAGAGAGTATTGAGAGAGATGGTTTGAGAGAGGTTGAGAGAGATGGTTGAGAGAGGTTGAGAGAGATGGTTGAGAGAGGTTGAGAGAGATCGTTTGAGAGAGGTTGAGAGAGGAAAATGGCTTGATTTATAGATGAAAGTAAATGGAAATGGCTTCTCTTACCGACCTTACCTGCCAATCTTAACTCTGCCCCTGACTAGGGACCCTGACTTAACCCCTAACTAGGGACCCTAACTCTACCCCTAACTAGGACTCTTAGTTTTACTCCTGACCAGGAACCCTAGCTAACCTTATATAAGTTCACTTTAACAAGGCCTAGCGTATTCAAACAAAGCTTAACCTAAAGACATGAATACTATTCTAAAGCTCTAAAAAAGTAATTTTATATAATACTAATATTACCTTTATAGCTTAACTCTTAGGTTTAGGGTTCAGTTTAACGAGAGGCCTTTGCTTTTTAAAAGGGAAAAATAACTATATTAGAGGCATTATAGATTAAAATAAAGACCCTTAAGGTCACTAAGATCAGTAAAGATATACTATAGCACAATAATATTATATTATATCTTTTTTAACGCTAAGGTTTTTAACGGTCTAGGATTTAATTTCTGTTCAAGTAATTTTATTTAGATTAAGTATATATTCTTATAAAATAGCTTACAATTAGCTGATTATTATTTAACCCTAACTCTTTTTACTATAACCCAAGGGAAAACGTCTTGAATAAATATATTTAACTTTACGCTACCCTAACCCTAACTTTGACCCTAACATAACCCTAACTTCCAGCCTAAAGTATAGATTAGGGGCTGATATTAGGGCCATAGTTAGGGTCATACTTAGGGCTGAAAAAAGTAGCTGAAACCAACCCAGACCCAGACCCAAACCTAAACTACAGACCCAGACCCGAACCCAAACTACAGACCCAGACCCGAACCCAAACTACAGACCCTAACTCAAGAGTGTGTCTCTATATAGAGACACGAATTTCTAGAATTTCTTATAGAGGGAAAGTTAGGGTTAGAAGTTAGGGTCATACTTAGGGCTGAAAAAAGCAGCTGAAATTGACCCAGACCCAGACCCAAACCCAAACTACAGACCCAGACCCGAACCCAAACTACAGACCCTAACTCAAGAGTGTGTCTCTATATAGAGACACGAATTTCTAGAATTTCTTATAGAGGGAAAGTTAGGGTTAGAAGTTAGGGTCATACTTAGGGCTAGAAAAAGCAGCTGAAATTGACCCAGACCCAGACCCGAACCCAAACTACAGACCCTAACTCAAGAGTGTGTCTCTATATAGAGACACGAATTTCCAGAATTTCCTATAGAGGGAAAGTTAGGGTTAGAAGTTAGGGTCATACTTAGGGCTGAAAAAAGCAGCTGAAATTGACCCAGACCCAGACCCAAACCCAAACTACAGACCCAGACCCGAACCCAAACTACAGACCCTAACTCAAGAGTGTGTCTCTATATAGAGACACGAATTTCCTGAATTTCCTATAGAGGGAAAGTTAGGGTTAGAAGTTAGGGTCATAGTTAGGGCTAGAAAAAGCAGCTGAAATTGACCCAGACCCAAACCCGAACCCAAACTACAGACCCTAACTCAAGAGTGTGTCTCTATATAGAGACACGAAATTCTTGAATTTCCTATAGAAGGCACAATAGTAATCCGAGGCTGCCAGAGGCAGCCTTTCGGAAGAGATTCAGTTACGGCCTACGGCCGTAAAAGATACAGTTGCAGCCTACGGCTGCAATAGATACAGGGACCCTCTGGGTCCGGCCCCCTACAGGGTAGCCCTTCGGGCTTTGGGCCGGACCATCGGGTCTGGGTCAGGGTCTGGGTCGGAAGATAGGGTTTGGGTCAGGGGCTGTGGTTAGGGTGTCAGTTAGGGCCGGAGGATAGGGTGAGGTATCGGGTTAGGGTTAGTGGTTAGGGTTAGGGTTAGGGTTAGGGTTAGGGTTAGGGTTAGGGTTAGGGTTAGGGTTAGGGTTAGGGTTAGGGTTAGGGTTAGGGTTA